>JAKSZT010054055.1:17127536-17220024 GCA_026826555.1 Tolypeutes matacus
GAGAAGACAAGCAGACATAGAAGAAGACACAGTGAATGGACACAGAGAGCAGACAGCAAGCGCAAAACACAATGGGGCAGGGGGAGAAATAAATAAATAAATCTTTAAAAAAAAAAACACCTTGTTGTGTTTGGGGGTCTAATAGTGGTTTAACAAAACTGGATGGGGATGGTGTTGTACAAGATGGGACTGGACAGGAGTGGGTAGGTTCTAACTCATGAAGAGTCTATGTGCACACTGAGGAGTTTGGACTTGAACTTATAGGCACTGAGAGCCATTTAAGCATGTTAAGCCAGTGGTATAAACAGGTTTTTGTTGTTGTTGGTTTTTTTTTTTTTTTTTTTTTGGTGTTTTTTTAAGGAGGTACCGGGGATTGAACTAAGGACCTTGTACATGGGAAGCAGATGCTCAATCACTGAGCTACATCCACTCCCCAATGAGAGTTGTTTGTTTTTTGTTTGTTTGTTTGTTTTTAGGAAGTACCGGGGATGGAACCCGGGACCTCGTACGTGGGAAGCAGGTCCTCAACCACTTGAACTACATCCGCTCCCCTAAACAGTTTTTAATTTGAAAACATCATAGCAACAATGAGGAAGGGAGGCTGGAGTCAGGAAGTCCAGGGGAATGTTGCAGTAATAGTCTAATGAGAGAAGAAGGCAGTGGCAGTGGGGAAAAAGAGAAAGGAGCAGAGCTAGAGGACATTAAGTAAAGTTGATAGGATTCTCTTAGTGATTGGATGGGGGAGTACAGGGAGAGGGCGGAACGTAGGATAGCTCCTAGGTTTCAAATGTAGGTGACTGGGTGAAGTTGGTTCTATTCATGGAGATGGGGAATATTGGAGGATTAGGTTTGTGTGAGAACAATATAATAAGTTTAATTCTGAATAGGTTGAGTTTGAGATTTCTGTGGGACACCTGAATGGAGGTGTCTATTAGTCCATTGGAAATAGAAATTATTGTTTCTTTGTAGAGGGTGCTAGAAACTTCTAGACTACAGCTTCAGGATCTTAATTTAACTAAGTATAAATTGAGGAGAGGCTGATCGACAGTAAATAACAAATCCAGTAGTCATTCACACTTAGACAAAAATCTTCTTTCCCTGGGGCTAAGTTTTCAATTTTAAATTCTCAAGATTCACCAATACTCTAGTACTTTATTTCTTTTCTTTTCTCTCTCTTTTTTTTTTTACTCTAATACTTTAGAAATCCAAATCAAGTACTAAGAAATCCAAATTCTTATACTTTTTGTATGTGTATTTTTTGCCATTTATAAAGAATCAACAGAGTGTAGTTTTCAGATTTTAATGTAAATATAAGGCACTGTAAGTGTCACTATGCAAATATTCTTGTAATCAGGTCAGAATTTAAGTAAATATCTCCAGAACCAAAGCAAACCTCAGGGTGGCACTCCAGGCTTGTGAGAATAAAGGGCTCTGGAATCATCTTACTCACCTCTAAGTAGACAGACCACATTGAAATATAGAGTTAGCCTGAACTCTGGGTCCATAGACCACACAGTTTAACTTCCTGGGGAAAATTTACATAGGAGGATATGCTTTTCTGTTTTTATATTGGCTCTGACCTAAGGCTGGATCAATAGTACAGGTGTATAATATTTCAGAACGTCTCCATTCAAAAAAGAAATTTCTTCAGGGTTTAAAACTAACTAAAATTGGGAGGCAGATGTGGCTCAGGCATTTGGGGGCCTGCCTACCATAGGTCCCAGGTTCAGTTCCCAGTGCCTCTTAGAGAAGACAAGCAAGAAGCTGGCACAGTGAGCTGATGCAGCAAGATGATGCAACAAGGAGACACAAAGAGGAAACACAACAGAGATACATAAAAGCAAGGAGTGGAGGTGGCTCAAGCGATTGAGCACCTCTCTCCCACATGGGAGGTACCGAGTTCAGTTTCTGGTGCCTCCTAAAGAGAAGATGAACAGACACAGAGAGCACACAACAAATGGAAACAGAGAGCAGACAGCAAGTGCAAATAAAGGGGGGGGGGAGTAAATTAATTAATAATTTTAAAAAGCTAACCAAAATGCTATCCTCATAATTATTTATTAATAGCTACCATTTATTGCCTACTGTGTATACTGTCTTGGGTACTTTACATAGTATGGTACGTGCTCATTTAACCCTCGTAACAACCCTATGAGGTTGCTTAGACTTTTATTTTTCAGAAGAATACACTGAGGCTCAGAAACATTGAGTAGCTTGTCTTAGATCATGTAGGTAGTAAGTAGCCATGTTGGATCCTGAACATAATCTATGTGGTTCCAGAGTTTGAACTCTTTAAGCAAGGCTGCATTGCCTCATGTTGGGGATTGAATCACATCCCCCCACAAAAGGCATGTTCAGTTCCCAGCCTGTATTCCTGTGTATGTGAATTCATTTGTAAATAGGACCTTTGACAATGTTGTTAGTTAAAGTGAGCCCAAACTGAATGAGGGTGGGCCTTAATCCAGTATGGCTATAGTCCTTATAAGCAAAGGAAATTGGACATGGGGAAAAAAAGCCATGAGGAGCAACCAGAAGCTGGAAGTCATGGGAACCAGAAGAAAAAGGGGAAGACGCCACCACATACATTGCTGTGTGCCAGAAAAACTGAGGAACCCCAAAGATTGCCAGCTGACCAGAAGATACTGATGCCAGGAGTAAGCAAGCCTTCTAGCTTCTGAAACTGTGACCAATAAATTCCTGTTGTTAAGCCAACCCATTGTATGGAATGTGTTCCAGCCGCCAGGAAACGAAAACACCTCATATTATTGACGCTGAGGGCAAAACAGTAACTAATGAAACTTGGCGTACTTTAGGTATAGACTGTTTGGCATGAGGTGATTTAAGTAAAACCAAATTTAAGGAGATCTATTGAGGCCCCCTGTTGTGAATTTGAGTCCTCTTCATGAAACTCTTCACCACAGCTTTGTGCCATAGAACTACTTTTGTTTTTATAGTGGAAAAGACAAAGGGACAAGGGAGGATTTGTTGACATTATTGGTCAGCAGTGGAGCAGAGAACTAATTCCTATCTTTGATCTTTATCTGTGGAAGCCCAAATCCCACAAAAATTTCCAAATGAAACATTTACCTTTCTAAAGGGTATAACATATGTTGGTGAATCCTAGATTCCACATAAGGGAAGCATCCTCAAAAGAAAGATGCAAATAATAAAACTCCACGATAATGTTGTTACTGAGGGGTGGGACTTAGTTGCCATTACTTCTGGAATGCTTAATCAAGAGCGTCAAACCATATTTATAGAGCATTTTAAAAATGCCTTACAGACTTCAAAGCCATAAAGCTTCTCTGCATCTCTGGGGGTTAATGTCTACATTTTGTATATTCTCAGCCTGAGATAACTACTAATCTGCTTATTTTTAAAAGAAATGTTATTTTGGTGAGAAGGAGAAAATGTCTGGAGAAGCTTTTTGTTCAACATGTCGGTGTTTGCATGATTTACTGTATAATTAACCAGCCCTGTAGCACCAGCAGACCAGCTCCCTTCACTATTCATCATGTTTCCAGCAACTTCAGATCATCAGCTCTGCTGGGAGAAAATACCTCCTTCTTAGAGATGTAAAAATATTATGGGTCTGATCATTCTCACAGGCAGAATGTGATCCATCCTTACATACATTTTGTTTCTCAGATCTAAGATATCTTTTCCCCCATTATTTTTGTACAACATTACTCATGGAGCTAGAATCTAATTAAATAAATACATATAAAATCCAACATTCTTAGGAAGAATTTTGTTATTCAATTACTGATAATCACCAGAACACATTTGTTAAGATTTAATTGTGTTGTTTAAATGACTTACAAAGTCATATGTTTTTGCTTTCTTTGACTCAGAATCTAAAACAGAAATATTTGTAACTCAAATATGTTTGATGACAAATATGTAATCAAATTTGTAACTCAAATATGTAATGGACATTATCACAAAAGCTACTTTAAATCTCTATATTAAAACTTTTTTGGGGGGGAGCGGATGTGGCTCAAGCAGTTGGGCACCTGCCTACCACATGGGAGGTCCTGGGTTCAGTTCCCAGTGCCTCCTAAAGAAGATGAGCAGACACAGAGAGCATACAATGAACAGACACAGAGAGCAGACAGCGAGCACAAACAATGAGGAGGGGGAGAGAAATAAATAAATAAAAATAAATCTTAAAAAAAAAAAAACCTTCTTGGGGAGCAGATGTAGCTCAAGTGGTTGAGTGCCTGCTTCCCATGTACAAGATCCCGGGTTTGATCCCTAGTACCTCCGAAAAACAAAAACAAAGCAAACATGAAAAAACCACCTCTCATTGGGGAGTGGATGTAGCTCAGTGGTTGAGTGCCTGCTTCTTATGTACCAGGTCCTAGGTTCAATCCCCAGTATTTCCTAAAAACAAAACAGAACAAAATGAAAAACCTTATTAGCTATCTAACAAAAATTTGAATGTATTTACTTTTGGTCCAGTAATCCCACTTCTAGGAATTTACCCTGAATATATACCTCCAACAAAATGAAAATACATATGCACATGGTAATTTATTGCAGAATTATTAGTATTTGCAAAATATTGCTTCTTTGCATCAATGACATAAATGCACATAGAGAAGAGAGTGGTTAAATAAACTATGGTACACGCACCTAATAAAGTACTTTGCCACTATAAAAGAGAAACTTTCTATGAACTGATATGAAGTGATTTCCAGGATATATTGTTTAGTGAAAATAAGCAAAGTACAAAAGAGTATCTATAACATGCCATCTTTTTCTATAAGAAAGAAAGGGAGGTGAGAAAATAAATGTGCCTGCTTTTTGACCCAAAAGAAAAACAGGAAGGATAAACCAGAAACTAATAAGATTGCTTACCTAGAGGAGGTGAGTGGGAATGATGTAGAAAAGACAGGTGGGGGGTGGCAGAGTGGGAAGTAGAGTAGGGACTGAATAGAAGAAATGGTGAGGGGGTGGATGTGGCTCAAATGGTTGGGCGTCCGTCTGCCATATGGAGGGACCTGGGTTTGGTCCCCGGGACCTCCCGGTAAAATAAAAAAAAAAAAAGAAGAAGAAATGGTGAGTGTCATTTCTCTTGAATATTTCTTTTTTAAAGGTTCTAGTTTTTGGAACCATGTTAACAAGTCACATACTAAAAAAAAAAGGGTAGTGAGGGGGAGGGAATAAAGCCCTAAGATGGAATCTAGACAAATCAACCTAAAGTTTCAAATGAACAATGTAATCACATTGGAAAGATGGGGGGAAGGTTGGGGGCAGGGGGAGGGACTAACCCAAACCAAGTACCTTTTTTTTTTTTTTTTTAAAGATTTTATTTTATTTATTCATTCATTTATCCCCCCCTTGCTGCTTGTGCTCGCTGGGTCAGCTAACCACGCTGTGCGGGCGGGCTTGCCTTCACCAGGAGGCCCCGGGAACCGAACCTGGGGCCTCCCATATGGTAAACGGGAGCCCTACTGATTGAGCCACAGCCGCTTCCCAAGTACCTTTAAAATACAATTTTATTCACTATATACTCTCATTCTAAAGAAAATAATAAACTGTAAACAAATATTAAATTCTAGTTGATTTGTTTTTTTCAGTGTTTTTTTTTTTTTGATAGCAATTCTAAAACTACTTTTTGTGTATTTTAGTACTGGGCAAATAAGTAAATATATTATAGATAATGTGCTTCATGTTCTACTGATAGAGAAGAAAGTTACAAATATGCAAAGGGAAAAGAGTAGAATGGATCCTGTAGTGTTGGATTAGAATTGAACATGACAGTACAAATTTGTGATTTTAAAATAGGGAGGTGCATATGGATGAGTGTTTATGTATGTGTATACAGCTAAGTATTTCCTTGTTCTGCCCACTAAGAAAGCCCAGAAATAATGACACCCCAGGAGCAATGAGCACACCTAGCACCCAGATTTTGCTCTTTTTTTTTTTTTTTTTTTAATTATTTTTTAAGATTTTATTTATTTATTCATTTATCCCCCCTTGCTGCTTGTGCTCTCCGGGTCAGCCAACCACGCCGTGCGGGCGGGCCTACCCTCACCAGGAGGCCCCCGGGAACCGAACCCGGGGCCTCCCACTCAGATTTTGCTTTCTAAATTCTGTTTGCTATTGAATGGAACCAGATAGCTCCTTGGAGAGTTGGCCAATTCCAGGGCTAGAGATGGAAGAGTACAAGATGAACCCTGAACATTTTATTTTGCTAGAAAGTTAGAAAGTACTCAAAGAATGATGGAGACATGTTAAAATAACAAATAGCCATCCTGAAGGGGCTCCTTCTGACCAAATATGGGCAATTTAAGTATAAAAATAAATAATGAGAGTAATAGATTATAATCCATTGAATACAATAAGAATCCATAAGCATATAAAAGAATAAATAAATAAATCAGGAAAATTGAGTCTTTACAGTAGCAGATCATAGTCTCAGTTTACAGTAGCATATCATAGTCTCAGTTTACAGTTGAGAAAACCAAGGTTCCCAAACTTTCTCAATTAAGTGCACTATTAGTATCTCAGTAATTTTTTTTTCTCAGCCACACAGGCCAAAAGAAATACCTAACAACAGTTCCACTTCTGAAGTTGTCCTTTAATAAATGTAAAAGGAATGATGGAATTAGAACATCACTATTTGGTAACCATCATAGTAATTATTGAATCCTCAATGGATGTTAAAACTAGTGGGTAAAATCTGGATGAGAAACAGGATATTTACTTAGTAACAAAGTGTGTCCCACAAGATATTTATTAATTACAAAGATAAAAATTGTAAATTTACAGCAGAGAAACTGGCAGATACCATGTTAACAAAATGATCAAAGTGATCATGATAAACCATATATGGTAAAATGTCAATATTTAGAGAATCTAGGTGGCAGATATGCAGAAATTTTTTTGTGTTAATTTTACAACTTTTCTATGAGTTTAAAATTACATCTAAATAAAAAGTTTAAAAGATAAGTAAAGCACTCCCTAGGAGTTTACTAAACTACAGGGAGGCAAAGGCTCCATGGTAAGGTTGTAACCAATGTATAACAAGTTAATTCTACCCATCTCCTTAAGCGGAACAGTTTACGAAAACCCATAGCTCAGGGGTGGAGGTGGTGGTGGGAAGGCAAAAACCTTATTAGATGTTTCCTAATGGTGTTTGAACAAAATTAAAGCAAAGATTTTATTTTTGAAAAGGTATAAGTCTGCTAGAGAAGAGTTTTTCATTTTATTTATTTCTCCCCATCCCCTTGTTTGCATTCGTTGTGTCTGTTTGTACTGTGCTGGTCTCTTTTTGGGAGGCACGGGGAACCAAATCCAGGACCCCCCACGCACCTGAGGCACTTCCACTCCCTTAGAAAAGAGTTTTTGAATGCTACTTAAAAAAACAACAACTCCCTGTTATGTACCAGAGACAAATTCTATATTTCTAGTTGTTAAAAATAAAAAACAATCTGGATGAATATTTTAAGTCCCAGAGGACTTAAAAATTAAGACCTAAAACTAAAGGAATGGAATCATTTTTGTTCTCTTCCCACATAGTAAATTTAAAGAGACTTCTGATTACAACGACAGGTATAAAGTTTTAATGTTACTGATGCAGAGACATATTCCAAAATTATTTTTTCTGTCACATCAAAATAAGCATATGATCGTTGAAGAAAACCATCCCGGGTAATGAGGTGGTAGTACTACTACTAAGAGGACAACAATTTGTCAGGTACTATCCTAAATATCTTTATATATTAACTTATTTAATCCTCAGTGCAACCCTATGAAGTAGATACTATTAGTTTCAATTTGCAATTGAGAAAACCAAGGTTCCCAAAACTCAGTTAACTAGGCTATTAGTGAGTCAGTAATTTTATTCATGCAACTCAGTCCATACATAACAATTCCATTTATTGATTTGTTAAGTCCAAATACCTTAATATTTATTTATGACTTCACAACTTAGTAGCTATTTGAAAAAAAAAAAAAATACAACTAAATTGAAAGAAAAATAGTATTTTAAATTAATAATCACAATTACTTTCTAATGGGGTGTGTGAGCCTGTTGGATGCTGCACAATTTCTCAAACTCAGAATCAGATTGGACAGCACCACACTCATTTCCTGTTCCATACTGATATTCATGCAGTATTTGCTTTTTATCACAGGCAACTGCAGAAAATCCAGCTTCACAAAGATATCATATAATCAAAGGGATAATAATCTAATGTTGAAACCACAATGAATCTCATACTAGTAGTTCACATTGTTTCCAACAGATATAAAATATTGCTGCATTTACCTTGGAAATTTTAAATATTATATGGTGCCCCATGTACTTGCAACTGAGGCACTGTTTGCCAACGGTGGATCTAATACCAAAATGTTAGTGTTGGGGACAAAATTCTTGGGGAAAAATAAAAATGAGATTGTCATACTTAATATTACTTAATAAGTAGTGTGAATGTTAGCACATTGTATGAAGAGTTAATATTTTTTAAATCTTGCTCTCCGCGTGTCTTTTAAATATATGTCTTTTATGTTGTCTAATTATTTTGGGGAGAGATTTCTCTCTTGTGCAGACTGAAACAGAATCAATATGGAATGAACAAAAAGATCATATAGGTTAAAGGTAAATGCTTGCATTTAAGGAATGGGAAGCAAGAACAGTTACATGATAAACGTTTCAGCTGATAATATAATGTAATAAAAATATTTTATACCATCAAGTGTGGAGAGTGAACTCAAGAAACTTTACAAGTTTAATTGAACCTTTTTTTAAAGCAAATTTATTACTAGAAAATTTGAACGTTCAAAACCAATATATGAGGGGGTTGGTTATTTACTTTACAAAAGAATATTCCTTTGCATGTGGTTGGCTGAAATTAAAATGTATGTCCAATTTTTTGACACATTATTTTTATAAAATATTGCTTTGTTTTATTTTGCATTTTGAGTTTTCTGTCTTTTGGGAAGAAGCAAAACATTCACTTCTAATTGTATACACAGAGAAAATGAGGCACAGAGAAAAGCAGTGAGTATTTTACCATCACACAGTAGGAAATTAGAAGGCATCACCAATTCATCTGAGTTATGAAAACAGCATGTAATAAGTATCTAACAGCTGCAAGTTATTTTCATGATAAGGTGATGGCTTATAACACTCAGTAAAATCAAAAGTGTCTGTCTCTGCTTGATCTTGTGTTAGAATTAGCATATGTGGTTTTTTCTAAGAATTTAATTCTCAATTCTACTGACTACTGACATGGTCAAGATAATAGCATGTATGTAGTATTCCATGAGTGATGTGCTTGAAATAGGCTTAATGACACATGGAAGGAAATGTTTACTCCTGTTTTACTCCTATAGCCAGTATAAAGGGTTTACTTTAGATTAGTGTAAGCTAAGCATATATTAATAGCACAGAGAACCAGAAAAGTTACATTTCACTTTGTCATCATTATCTTGATCTCAGATTGACCAAACAAAGACGGAGTTCCCAGAACATTGAAAACTGAGGCATCTTTGCTAAGTTTTTCTGCAGTCCAAGCTGAAATACCATGATTACTGTGGTCATATCTTCCTCAGAGCTTCTGTTATTTTAATTATGGGACTGTTATCGAATATCACCTCCATGGCAGCCAGTCGGCTGTGTGTGTCACCCCCTTTCTTTTCACTACTCAGGTTAACTGAATACCTAGGATTGTCTAAGGTAGAAATAAAGGTATTTCCTTGAGTCCTTGGGTGAAGTAGGAAGATCTAAGCTAAACCTGATGGAGAAGTGATCTTTTACCAATCTGGATGACCAGAGAAGGTGCCCTGATCAATTGTCTTCAGGGCTGTAAGCCATAGTGCTCTATCTGAAGTTTCACTTAAATGTCATGATGAATTGGCTGCAAAAAGAGGATGGGGAGGAATGTGAAAGGATTTGTAAAACAAAGAACCATGAATCATCTCTAGTACAGTGAGCCCCTATCACTCAGCCTGTGGGCCTGTCAGCAGAGCTGCAGGGAGAGGGATGAGAGGGAATGCCTTCCAGCTGCCAACTGCTGATTCCTCCAAGCCAGGTGAGGCCATTTACCCCCAACCAAATCCTTCCTGAGGTCTCATTTCTTAATTCATTTAAGAAAGGGCTATTGAATGCCTAAGTGCTATGCACTGTTCTAGATACTATTGAAGTGGGAAGGGGAAGAAGGGAGAAGAGCAGTAGTACCAAGATGAGTAAGATACAATACCTGGCTTATTATTTATTAGACATGTTTGTGGCAAGGACCCTACTTATTTCTGCAGCATCAACACTGCTACCTAACAGCGGTGTACCTCACTTCATGGAACATGATCCCCTCTGGTATTAAAGTGAATTTCTGTCAAGTGAATCTCCTCTACATTTTCCATAAAGCTCTCCCTATTGCCCTCAGTTGGAATTAATTTCCTCCTTCCCAATGTTCCTGTAGCCCTCTTTGTGCATAAACCTCATCTTCCTTGGTAGGTTTTTTTGAAGCAACTGTCATGGAGTGGAAAGTGGAAAGAGGATAGGCTCTGGAGCCAAACAGGCTCAAATTAGAATCCCAGCTCTGTCACTCATTAGCTGTATGTGATGCAATTTACTTTCTTAACCTCTCTAAACCTCAGTTTTCTCATCTATAAAATGGGGATAATAATAGTTCCCATTTATTGGGACTTTGTATGGATTAAATGACAAAAGGGATATCAGCATTTAGAAAAATGCTTGGAATGTAGTAAGCATTCAATAGTTGTTAGTCATTACCATTAGATGCTTTACAGATGAACACTTTACAGGTGAGAAAATGGAAGTTCGTAAAGGTTAAATAACTTAAAGACTTTATAACTTGGGGGGAGGTATATCTCTGCAGCTAAAAGCTCTGGAGTCATGTATACCTTGTTCAAATTCCTCCTTTGCCAGTTACTATTTATACAACCCTGGGTGAATACTTTCTCTTGGCCTTCATTTCTTTAGCTATAAAATGGGGATGATAATTACTAATAGCTACTTCACCGCTTGTTATGAAGATTAAATAAGATGATGTATGTAAAGTACTTGATACATAGATTGTACTCTGCAAATGGGAGCTAGTTTTAATATCGAAAGTCGCCCAGTGGACAAGTGGCAGGACCTACATTTTAAGCACTTGCTCTTTTCTAATGAGCTCACCACCAGCCCCTTTTCTCTTTAAGCTGGAATTCTAGTGTTACCAGATGCTGTCAACAGTTGGAAGGCTTTTCTCAAGTACAATAAAATTAATTTTTATTGATTTTCCTCTTCTGGTGATTGCTTTATATTTATTCACAAATATATTCATATACATATTCACACATCCATAATCTTGTACTAGCCTTTCCCCACTCTCAGTCAAACAGAATAAGATTTTTTCCCCCAACCTCATAGAGGAATAGCTAATATCTCTGAAGGAACATGCCGCTGCCTTCACCCGCATAACAGATCATCATTCCAGGAAAAGCAGTACAGGGAATTTCTTGCAATGAGGAGGGGGATCAAAACACGATTCACTAGAAACCAGCTTGTGGGATGAACCCCAGGTGAAAAGGAAAAGCAAAAGCTTACCACCTACCTCTCAGCAAGCTCTGCCTCGGAATACTGCCCCACCCCAGCACCAGGAAGGGCAAAAGATTTAGGGTCAAGGAGTGGTGAGCAGGTTAGCAACAAGGGCAACAGGGGAAGGAGACAAAAGAACAGAAAGTGGAAGCGGCTGGCTGAATGCCTGAGCATGTTTCTTTGCTGAAAGAGAATGGCCAGACAACGATTCAAACCGAGAGAGAGGAGGGTGGAGAGGAAAGAAGACAGCTAATGGATGGGGTGGCTCAGCAGGAGTCAGAGGTCATGAGGGCACTCAGTGAACTAATTGGCCTACTCCGTGCATATTCACTTTCTGCTTCTAGCGTACAGCTGGGCCTTGAGAGAAAGGCCTGGGACGAAGCTGGCTTTATTTATACACTGAGATTTGAGACCAATTGGTGAAAAACAACCAAAGCTGAAAACCTTTCGTCCTACAGGAACATTTGACCAGGGGCAGCCTCTGCAAAGGAAAATACTAAGGATGCAGGAAACCACTTCATTCATTCATTCATACACATATGCAAGCATTTCTTCTTCTCCTCCTCCTCCTCCTTGTTTTTCATCCTCTTCATCATCATCATCATCATCATCATCATTTTCACCTGTTAATTGGATGTCCTAAGAAATGTATGCTAGGCACATCCCAAAAGGAACAAGATTGCGTAGATTATCAGAGTTATACATGGGCCTTAGGGATCATCTCATCCAGCTCCTTTGTTTCATAGTTAAGGAAATGAGGAAAGCAATTTGCTCAAAGTCACAGAGCAAATGACAGAAAAGGGAGCAGAGCTAGGTCTTCTCATTCTCAGTTCAGAGATTTTTCCATGACACACTTCTCAGAACATACTAAATTTGAAAACGTGTGCAGATTGGTTCAGCCTCTGGGTCAGACAGCCTTGGCTAGAATGCTGGCTATTAGTTCTGTGACCTTAAGTGAGTTATTTAATCTTTCAAAGGATCAGTTTGCTTATCTGTAGAAAAACAGGGTTGTTATGTGTATTAATGAGGTAAATGCATGTAAAGTGAGCACAATGCTTCAATAAATTTTAACTATTCCTATTGCAATTACTTTTGATCCCTGTATAGACTGTGCTTATCTTGATAAACATATAACACAATTTACACCAACAGTCTTCCCTTATAATCTCCATGGGTACCTGTGTGTACCACAGAAAATCATGTTCTTAAAGGCAATCCATTCCTATGGGTGACAAGACCCTTTGATTAGGTTACTTCAGTTAAGACATGGCCCAGTGTGGGTTTTAATCATCTTCCTGGAGTTCTTCACACAGGATGAAGAGGGGGAGAGAGAGAGAGAGAGGAGAGAGAGAGAGAGAGAGAGAGCCATGGAAGCAAGAAGCTGAAAGCAAGGAAGCCCAGAAGAGAAGGGAGAGACCAGCAGATGCTGCTATGTGCCTTGCCATGTAGCAGAAGAGCCCAGGATTGCTGGCAGCCATTCTTTGGGAAGAAAGCATTGTCTTGATGATGCCTTGATTTGGACATTTTTTTCAGCCTCAAAACTGTAAGCTTGTAAGCTAATAAATCTCCATTGTTAAAAACCAACCTATTTTATGGTATCTGCTTTGAGCAGCTTTAGCAAACTAGAACAGAATTCCAAGAGGAAAACCTTCATTCCTCCTCAGTAAGAGACCTATGAGGATAGGAGGGAAACTTTGGGGTTCTGTTGGAACTTCTACAGACAGTGGTCCAAATTCAGAACAAGCTGCTTTGTGATCAGTCAATACATGCACAGAGATGAGAACAGTGCCAGGCACATGGTTAGCAGTTAGCAAGGGTGAGTTATTGTTGTTAATGGGAAGGAAAGGGTTCTTTGTCACTGTAGGGGTTTAGGCATAAGACTGGCTTACTCATTGTCAGAGAGGTGGTAAGGGAGATTCATGGATCAGATTAAAGTTGGACAAGATGAGGTCTGGGTTATGTGAATTTTGAACTTTTATGTAGGTTAATAGAACCCGCTTCTCTAGCTCTTCCCAGAGTTCTGAAGCAGCTCATCTTTCAATTTGGTATTGCTGCATGTGGACTCTGAAGCAGATTTAAAAAATGAAATTGCAAAAAAGAGACATAGTCAAGACATGTATGAACATTGACTCTCCCATCCTACAATAGGGCTTTACTTATGGACACCATAGGTTCAGAGAGTGGAAACTATGAACTTCTATCCAAAGTTTGATTTTGGGGGGTAGAAAAAACCTGCTCTTCCCACTTCATTCATTCATTCATTTGTTCATTTATTATTGAAATATAATTTACATACAATAAAATGAGAGATTTTACATATTCAGTTCAACGAGTTTTGACAATTGTATGCACCCATGTAACATCCATTCAAAATAAGATATAGAACATTTCCTTTTTTTTTTTTTTTTTTACCGGGAGGTACCGGGGATCGAACCCCGGTCTCTCCATATGGTAGACGGACGCCGAACCTTTTGAGCCACATCCGTTTCCCATGAACATTTCCTATCACCCCAGAAAGTTTCCATGTGCTCCTTTCCAGTCAATCCCCAAATATCCTTCCACTCTCCCCCCAAGCAACAACTTTCTGACTTTTATATCGTAGATTAATTTTGCCAGTTGGATGTTGCACTCTTGTAGGCATGTTTTTTAATTAATTCACATTGTTCCATGTATCAGAAATTAATTCATTTTTTATTTCACACTACTCTGTTGTAGGATTATACCACAATTTATCCAACTTTCCTGTGATGGACACTTGAGTTATTTCCAGTTTGAGGATATTACAAATATAATGATCATTCTTATATATTTCCTGAGCCCCATTGCATTGATATTTTAATTATAAAATATATAGAGAAGAGTTCAGAGAATATAACAGATACTCAGAATATACCCACCACCCAGATTTAATAAAAGCATTTTACCATATTTAATTTTTTAAAAAAGAAAGCTTATAGATTTTGTTGAAGCCTACTCTGTCCCTCTCTACTCCTATTCCCCTCTCATGCTTCAGGGGATAATCACTTTCTGAGGCTGAATCCATTCTGTGTTTTTACATGTTTATTATATAGATATATATACATGTAAATATATTCATAAAACATGTATGTATGTATGGATCTATTTTCATCTGATGTACTGAACACACAGTGGGCCTTTCCCATCTGAAAAGCCATGATTTTATTTCTGAGAATTCTTCTTGAATTATTTATCTGAGAATTTTCTCTTATCTGTTTTCTCTGATATCTCTTTTTTTTTTTTTTTTTCAAAGATTTTATTTATTTACTTTATCCATTTTAAACACCCCCTTCCCCATTTGCTGTTTTGTGTCCATTCGCTGGGCAATTCTCTGTGTCTGTTTCCTGCCATCTCTTCTCATCCTCCTCCTCCAGTCTTCAACAGGATTCGATCCTGGAGACCTCCGATGTAGGAGAGAGGTATTCTGCTGCCTGCGCCACCTCAGCTCCTGGCTTCTGGAGCTTTCGGAGCATCTCATCTTGTCTCTCCCCTGTTACGTCATCATCCTGCTGCATGGCTCCCGGAGCCCTACAGCTCAGCGGCACGCAGAGCCTGGCAGCCCATGCGCCTTCTATATATATTTTTTATTTTACCGGGAGGTCCTGGGGATCGAACCCAGGTCCCTCCATATGGCAGACGGACGCCCAACCATTTGAGCCACATCCGCCCCCCTGATATCTCTTTTTGAAACTCCTATTATTCAGATGTTAGACCTCCTGGATTGAACGTTTTATTTTCTATCCTATTTTTCTTCTTTTTGCCTTTTTATTCAACTTTCTGGTAGTCTTTTTTATTGTGATTTTTCTCAACTGTGTCTTCTAACCCATTTATTACATTTTTAACTAATGACATCATATATTTTAAATTTCCAGTAGCTCCTTTTTTTCTTAATTTTTCATTCCTTTTGTGGTTTCCTATTCTTGCTTTATGGATGTAATAGCTACTCTTACCTTTCTAAGAATAATAATTATAGTTGTTCTTTTTCGCTGCTTAGATTTTCATTTGTTTGTTTTTAGTTTTTCTTTTTTCTGTATAGAATCTGATTTCTCCAGGTTGATTTTTCCTGTTTGTTTTGGTCTCTATCTTTCATATTAGAGATCTGCCTTAGAAGTCTGGATCCTTGGGTACCCACTAATATTTAAAAGTGGGGCACTAATAAGCTGACTGAACACTGTGAGCTTGAAAGAAGGGCTTGTCAATTATGGGGTTTACCATAGGGTTATCTGAATGGGTCATTTCTTGTGGGAAACCCCTGATGTTAGTAATTTTAAGCTTTTTCTCTTGGACTGGTCAGAGTCCCTAGAGAATGTTATAAGCTTCCTTCACTTCATCCTGAGGAGGTTTCAGCATTTGATTTGTAAATCTATACTTATCCATCTTATTCTTCCTATAATAAAACTCAGCTCTGCCTGTTATTCTCTTTCTCTTTTCCATAGGCTTTTTTTTTTTTTTTTTTTAAAGGACTTTATTTTTTGCCGGGAGTTCCCGGGGATTGAACCCAGGTCCCTCCATATGGGAGACAGACACCCAACTGTTTGAACCACATCCATCCTCTGTTTGTTTTACCCTCTTCAAAGGTCTGACTGCATGAAGTAGGGACAGAATCTGGGGACCTAATGGCTTTGTAGTTTTCTCTCTGTTCTCTTTATCCTTTTGAGTTTATGTCCTTAAAAAATGAATCTTAGCTCTCCTTTTAGGGAGGTATTTTAGAACAGATGGCAATGTGTTCAATCTGCCATCTTTACCTGGAAGTGTCTCTTATTGTGATCTTTGTTGAATTCCTCTAACTACTGGTGAGGCCAAGTAACTGCATATTGTTTTTGGCTACTGTGTTTCATTTTCTGTGACTTGCTTATTCATATCTTTTGTACATTTTTCTCTTGAGTTGTTTGTCTTTTTCTGACTGATTTGTTAGAATTCCTTATATAATCTGTAACTTACTCTTTGTTATATGTATTCATTGTAAACATTTTCTCCTATTGTATACCTGGACATTTAACTTTGTAGTTTCTTTTCCCATTTTGATATAATCAATCCATTTAATAATTAATACATTAAATTTCCATTTTAGTATAGTCAGTTTTGGCTTTATAATATTGTATTTTGGGGTCTTACCTAAGAAACCCAGTTCTAGTCAAGGGCACAAAAATATTCTCCAAGTATTTTCTTCTAAGAGCTTTAAAATTTTGCATTTGACAATAAAGATTTTAATATCTGGAACTTTTTGTATATAGTCTGTGAGATAAGAATATAATTTTATTTTATTTTCCCCATGTAGATAATCAATTATCTAGCAACATTTATTGAATTGCCCATCCTTTTCCAAGAGACTGTGATGCCATCTATGTAATATACCAAGTTCTCACATGCATAGGTCACTTTCTGAGCTCTCTATTCCATTCCATCAGGCTATTTATCCATCTCTGGGTCAATACCACACTGTTTTAATTACTACAGTATTATTGTAAATATTAGCATCTGGCAAGGCAAATACCCCCTCCTTATTCTTCACCTAAATTGTCTTTGCTATTCTTTTCTATTTATTATTTCATATATTTTTTAAAAAATTATTAGAAAAGTTGTAGGTTTACAGAAAAATCATGCAGAGAATACAGAGTTCTCATATACTCAATCATACACACACACATTTCCCCCTACAGAACAGTTTGCATTTGTGTGGTACTTTTGTTACAATTGAGGAAACAATATTATTATAATTATACTATTAATTATAGTTCATAGTTTATACTAGGGTTGTACTCCAATGGTTGTGTTTTTTAAAAATTTTATTCTAGTAACATATATACAACTAAAATTTCCCCCTTTATCCACATTATATAATTCAGTGGTGTTAATTACATTCACAATATTGTACTATCATCACCATCATCCATTAGTTTTACCATCACCCTAGGTAGAAAATCGGTACCCAATTAAGCATGAACTCCCCATCCCATACCTCTACCCCAGGCCCTGGTAACCTATATTCTATTTCTAACTCTATGAATTTGCTTATTCTATTTTTTTCATATCCGTGGGATCAAACAATATTTGTCCTTTTGTGTCTGACTTATTACACTCAACATATCTTCAAGGTTCATCCATGTTGTCACATGTATCAGAACCTTATTCCGCGGGAAGCGGCTGTGGCTCAATCAGTAGGGCTCCCGTTTACCATATGGGAGGCCCCGGGTTCGGTTCCCGGGGCCTCCTGGTGAAGGCAAGCCCACCCGCATGGCGTGGTTAGCTGACCCAGCGAGCACAAGCAGCAAGGGGGAGATAAATAAATAAATAAAATCTTAAAAAAAAAAATAACCTTATTCCTTTTAATGGCTGAATAATGTTCCATTGTATATATATATATATATACACACCATATTTTGTTTTTCCATTCATCAGTTAATAGATACATGGGTTGCTTCCCTTTTTTGGCAACTGTGAATAATGCCACTATGAACATTTGTGTGCAAATAACTGTTTTAGTCCCTGCTTTCAGTTTTTTGGGATATATACCTAGAAGTGGCATTGTTGGGTCATATAGTAGTTCTATACTTAACTTTCTGAGAAAACACCAAACTGTTTTCCCCCACAGCTGCACCATTTTACATTCCTACCAACAATGAACGAATGATCCTATTTCTCCATATCCTCTCCAACACTTATTTTCCATTTTAAAAATAATAGTCATTCTACTGGGTATGAAATGGTATCTTGTGGTTTTGATTTGCATTTCCAAAATGGCTAATAATGTTGAGTATATTTCCATGTGCTTTTTTTTTTTTTTTTTTTTTTTTTTTTTTTTTTTTTAGATTTTTATTTATTTATTCATTCATCCCCCCCTTGCTGCTTGCGCTCGCCGGGTCAGCCAACCACGCCGCGCGGGCGGGCCCGCCCTCACCAGGAGGCCCCGGGAACCGAACCCGGGGCCTCCCATATGGTAAACGGGAGCCCCACTGATTGAGCCACAGCCGCTTCCCTCCATGTGCTTTTTGGTCATTTGTATATCTTCATTGGAGAAATGTCTATTAAAGTCTTTTGCTGATTTTTAAGCAGTTTTATTAAGATATATTCACATACCATACAAGCCATCTAAAGTGTACAATCAATGGCTTTTAGTATAATCACAGAGCTGTGCATTCATCACCACAAACAATTTTAGAACATTTTCATTACTCAAAAAACAAAAACAAAATAAAAAATAAAAAACATACCCCTCTTTTTGCCTATTTAAAAAAATTTTTTTTGTCTTCTTCTTGATGAATTGTGGGATTTTTTAATATATTCTGGTTATTAAACCCTTATCAGATATGTGGTTTCCAAAATATTTGCTCTCATTGTATAGGTTATCTTATTCCTTTCATGATGAAGTCCTTTGATGCACAAGATTTTATTTATTTATTTACCCCCCTCCCTCATTGTTTGCTCTCGCTGTCTGCTCCCTGTGTCTGATCATTGTGTGCTCTCTGTGTCTGCTGATCTTTTTTTTAGGAGGCACCGGGAATCGAACCTGGGATCTCCCATGTGGTAGGTGGGCACCCAACTACTTGAGCCACATCCACTTCCCCACAAAAGTTTTTAATTTTGATGAAGTCCCATTTATCTGTTTTTTCTTTTGTTGCTTGTCTTTTGGGGTAAAGTCTAAAAAACCATTGCCTAGCACAAGGTTCTGAAGATGCTTCCCTAATTTTTATTCTAGGAGTTTTATAGTTTTGTTCTTACATTTAAGTCTTTGTACCATTTTATTTAATTTTTGCATATGGTGTGAGATAGGATACAACTGCACTTTTTTTGCATAGATATCCAGTTTTCCCAGCAGCATTTGTTGAAGAGACTATTCTTTCCCCCTTTGAGTGGACTTGGCACCCTTGTCAAAAGTCAATTGGCCCTAGATGTGAGGGTTTATTTCCAAACTCTAAATTCAATTCCATTTGTCTTTTAAATTTTTATTTATTTTTACTTTTTTTGTTCTTTAAACAGTTTATTGAAGTATATCATTCATTCATGAACATGCATAAACAATAAATGTTCAGTAAACATTTAAACAATAAGTGTTCAGTAAACACTGTAAACTTACAAAACAGACATGCATAACATTGTACAGGGCTCCCACACATCACCCCACCACAAATACTGTGCATTGTTGTGAAACATTTGTTAAATTATGAAAGAGTATTGTCAAAGTTTTACTACTAACTATAGTCCATCTCTTACTCCTCTATACTTTTTTTTTTAAGGATTTATTTATTTATTTATTTACTTTAATCCATTTTTACACCCTCCCCCCATCTTTGCTGTTTTTGTGTCCATTCGCTGGGCAACTCTGTGTCTGTTTCCTGCCCTCTCTTCTCATCCTTCTCCTCCCGTCTTCACTGGGTTTCGATCATCGGACCCTCCAATGTGGGAGAGAGGTGTCCTACCGCCGGCACCACCTTAATTCCTGTTTTTTTGGTGCATCTCATCTTGGCTCTCCCTTGTGTCACTCTCCTGTTACATCGTCATCTTGCTGCATGGCTTGCGGGGCCTGACAGCACACCCATGTGCAGGGCCTGGCAGCTCACCCATGTGCAGGGCCTGGGGGGCTCATTCATGCATGGGGCCTGGTGGCCCACAAACCTTCTATATTTTTCTTTTTTTTTCTTTTTAACGGGAGGTCCTGGGGATCGAACCCAGGTCCCTCCGTATGGGAGATGGATACCCAACCATTTGAGCCACATCTGTCCCCCTGCTATATTTCTTAAGGTTGATCAAAGATATTTAGAGTTACAGTGTTTTCCCATACAGGATGGTCATATAATAAATCAGGCTTAGTTTATCACCAGCATTCTAAAAACCAGACCTAGGGAGAAAAACTAGGTCTGGGGACACATGCATGGTTTCTAATATAGCATTTCTAATATGTCTCCCTTGTGAAAGTATCATTTTGTTTTGATTACTGTAGCTTTGTAATAAGTTTTCAGGTTGTGAAGTATGAGTCCTCCAACTTCATTCTTCTTTTTCAAGATGGCTTTGGCTCTTTGGCGCCCCTTACCCTTCCATATAAATTTGATGATTGGCTTTTCCATTTCTGCAAAGAAAGCTGTTGGAATTTTGACTAGAATTGTGTTAAATAAGTCAATTGGATGAAAGAGGCTTGGCTCAAGAAACTGAGCTCCTGTTTACCATATGGAAGACCCAGGTTTGATCTCTGAGACCTCCTGGTAAAAAATGAAAAAAGCGTCCCAGACCTCCATGGAACGGAGAGACATAGGCCCCTGCGCAGTGAAGAGATGCACCAAAAAGACAATGACACAACCAGATAGAAAAAAAAAAAAGTCAATTGATTGGGTAGAATTGGCATCTTAACAATATTTAGTCTTCCAATCCATGAACACAGAATGTTCTTCCATTTATATAGGTCTTCTTTGATTTCTTTTACCAATAGTTTTTTGTGTATGCCTTTTATGTCCTTGGTTAGGTTTATTTGTAGATATTTGATTCTTTCAGTTGTTATTGAAAATGGAATTTTTTGTTCTTGATTTCTTCTTCAGATTGTTAATTACTAGTCTATAGAAACACTACTGATTTTTGAGTGTTGGTCTTGTACCCCAATACTTTGATGAATTAATTTATTAGCTCTAGTATCTTTGTTGTGGATTTTTTAGGATTTTCTTTATATAGGATCATGTCATCTGCAAATGGAAAGTTTCAATAATTCTTTCTTTCCAATTTGGATTACTTTTTTTTTTGGATTACTTTTATTACTTTTTCTTGTCTAATTGCTCTGGTTAGAACTTCAAGTACAATTTTGAATAACAGTGGTGACAGTGAGCATCCTTGACTTACAACTGATCTTTGAGGGAAAGCTTTCAATTTTTCACCATTGAGTATGTTTGTAGTAGTTTTTTTTCATATACGCCCTTTGTCATGTGGAAGAAGTTTCCTTCTATTCCTAGTTTTCTAAGTGTTTATCAAGAAGGGACTGCCTTTTCTGCTTTGAGATGATCTTTTTTTTCCCATTTGTTTTGTTTATGTGGTATATTGCATTAATTGATTTTCTTATGTTGAACCACCCTTGCATAACTGGAATAAATCCCATTTGATCATGGTGTATAATTAGTTTAATCTGCTGTTGGATTAAGTTTGCTGGTATTTTGTTGAGGATTTTTCATCTATATTCATAAGAAATATTGGGCTACATTTTTCTTTTCTTGTGTTATCTTTATCTGGTTTTGGAGTGAGGGTGAATTTGGCCCCAGAGAATGAGTTAGGGAGTATTCCCTCTTCAATTTTTTGGAAGAGTTTGAGCATGTTTGGTGTTAATTATTCTTGGAATGTTTGGTAAAATTCACCCATGAAGCCATTTGGTCCTGGCTTTCTTTGTTGGGAGATTTTAAATTACTGATTCAATCTCTTTACCAGTTATTGATGTGTTGAAATAGTCTATTTCTTGTTTAGTCAGTGTAGCTAGATTGTGTCTTCCTGGGAATTTGTCCATTTCATTCAGGTTATCTAATTTGTTGGCAAACAGCAGTTTGCAGTATCCTTTTATAGTCCTTTTTATTTCTGTGGGATTGGTAGTAAGGTCCCCATTTTCATTTCTGATTTTAGTTATTTTTGTCCTCCCTCTCTCTTTTTCTTTGTCAGTCTAGCCAATAAATTAGATTATTGGTTTGTCAATTTTATTGATCTTTTCATAGAACGAACTTTTGGTTTTATTGATTCTCTATATATTTTTAAAATCTATTTCATTTATCTCTGATCTAATCTTTGTTATATCTGTCTTTCTGCTTGGTTTGGGTTTAGTTTTCTCTTCTTTTTCTCGATCCTCCAGTTTTGAGATTAGGACTGTGATTTGAGATCTTTCTTCTTTTTTAATGTAGACATTTAGAGCTATAAATTTCTTCTCAGTACTACCTTTGTTGCACCCCATAAGTTTTGGTGTGTTGTGTTTTTGTTTTAATTTGCCTCAATATAGTTCCTAATTTGCTTTGTGATTTCTTCTGTGAACCATTGGTTTTTAAGAATACATTGTTTAATTTCCACATATTTTTGAAGTTTCCAGTTTTTCTTCTGTTATTGATTTCCAGCTTCAGTCCATTGTGGTTGGAGAAGATTCAGGCATGATTTCAATTTTTAAAAATTTATTGAGACTTGTTTTGTTACCTAACAATGGTGTATCCTGGAGAACGATCCATGTACATTAGGGAAGAATGTGTATTCTGTTGCTTTTGGGTGAAATGTTCTATATATGTCTGTTAGGTCCATTATCATATTGTTCAAGTCTTCTATTTCCTTATTGATCTTCTGTCTAGATGTTCTTCCATTATTGAAAGTGGTGTATTGAAGTCTGCTACTATTAATGTAGAATCATCTGTTTCTCCCATCAAATCTGTCAATATTTGCTTCATGTATTTTGGGGCTTGTCATTAGATGCATATATATCTATAGTTTTAGGCTTCTTGTTGAATTTTCCCCTTTATCAGTATATAATGACCTTCTTTGTCCCTCATAACAGGTTTTGACTTCAAGTCTATTTATCTGATATTAGTCTAGCTACTCCAGCTCTCTTTTGGTTACTACTTGCATGGTATATATTTTTTCCAGTCTTTCACTATCAACCTACTTATGTCCTTGAATTTAAGGTGAGTCTCTGATAAACAGCATATAGTTGGGTTATGCTCTTTAATCCATTCTGCCAATCAATGCCTTTTGACTGGAGAGTTCAATTCATTTACATTTAAATTAACTACTGATAACACAGGACTTTTTTTCCTGCCATTTTGCTATTTGGTCTTTTTCAGTTTTATACCTTTTTTGTCCCTCAATTTTTCCAATATGCCTACTCTCATATTTATTTATTTATTTATTTATTTTTTTGTATTGTACCATTTTGTAACCCTTCTTATTTTTTTCTGAAAAGATTTTTCAGATATGTTCTTTGTGGTTGCCATGGGGTTAAACTTTAGCATCCTAAATCTATAATAATGATATTTGGTTTAATACCAACTTATCTTCAATAGCATACACATATACTGTTCCTATACTCCTCCATCCCCCCACCTTTTTCTGTATTTGTTACAAATTATATTGTTGTACATTGTATGCCCAAAACCATAGATTTATCATTACTTATAATGCATTTGTATTTTAGCATCTGTAAGAAGTAAGAAGTGGTATCGTATACCAAAAAATACAATACAATAGTATTGGCATTTATAATTACCCAAATAGTTACCTTTACCAGAGGCCATTATTTCTTTCTTTTTTTTTTTAAGACACCAGGGTCGGGGATTGAACTCAGGAGCTCATATGTGGGAAGCCAGCACTCTACCACTGAGCTACACCACTCCCCTGAGTTGGTTTTTTTGTTTTGTTTTTAGGAGGTACTGGGGATCTAACCCAGGACCTTGCACATGGGAAGTAGGTGCTTAACTACTTGAGCTATATCCACTCTCCTAGGGTCATTATGTTTTTAGGCCGCTTTGATCAAATGTCCAGTGTCTTTTCCTTTCAGTCTGATAAATTCCCTTTAGCCTTGATTGTAGGGCAGGTCTGGTGGTGATGAACTCCCTCAGCTTTTGTTTATCTGGGAATGTCTTAATCTCTCCTCATTTTTGAATGACAGTCTTATTGGATATAAAATTCTTGGTTGTCAATTGTTTTCTTTACTTTAAATATTTCTTCCCGCTGCCTTCTTGCCTCCACAGTTTCTGATGAGAAATCAGCACTTAATCTTATAGGGACTCCCTTGTACATAGCATGTTGTTTTTCTCTTGCAGCTTTTAGAACTCTCTTGGCATTTGACAATTCAGCTACTATGTATCTGGGTATGGTTCTTGTCAAATTTATCCTGTTTGGGGTTTGTTTGGCTTCTTGAATGTACATATTCATACCTTTTATTAAATTTGAGATGTTTTCTACCATTATTTCTTTGAATATTCCTTCTGCCCCTTTCTCTCTTTCTTCTCCTTCTAGGAATCCCATGATGCATATATTGAAGTGCTTGATGTGTCCTAGAGATCTCTTGGATTCTATTTACTTTTTTTCATTCTTTTTTCTTTATGCAACTCAGCCTGAATAATTTCAATTGTCTTGTCTTTGAGTGCACTGGTTCTTCTGCCAGATCCAATATGCAGATCCTTCAGGGAATTTGTCACTTCAATTATTGTGGTCTTCAACTCCAGTATTTCTGCTTGGTTCCTTTAAAATTTTTCTCTTCATTGATTTTCTCATATTGTTCATTCATTGTTTTCCTATGTTGATATGTTTTAGTTTTTTCTCTGTTTTCCTTTATCTCCTTGAGCATATTGGGGATAATTTTTAAAAAGTATTTGTCTGATATATCCAAAGCCTGGTCTTCTTTGTGAATGGTTTCTGGATTTTTATATTGTTTGTTTGGATGGGCCATCATTTCCTATTTCTTTGTTTGCCTTATAATCTTTTGCTGCACACTGTACATTTTAATATTTTAAAATGTTAACCTGTAGCAGTTTGATATTATTGATGTATTCCAAAAAGAAATATTGGATTATGTTTGTAAACTGGTCTTTTCCTCTGGGCATATTAGAGTGAATTGGATTCAGAGGTTTTATTTTTACTCTATTAAATAATGATTAAGGCTTTGATTGGGCCATGTCAGTAGGACATTAAGTCCCCACCTTCTTGGTGGGCAGGAAATCACAGAGAAACTGCACTGCAGAGAAGGGAGGTTGAAGTTTTGAGCTGGAGCCAGGAAATAAGTACACAGAGCAGCAGAGCAGTTGAGCCCAGAGAGAAACAAGTCCCGGGAAGAGAGGAATCCAGGAAGCCTGAACTCTTGGTAGACATCGGCAGCCATCTTGCTCTAAAACGTGGCAACAGACTTTGGTGAGGGAAGTAACTTATGCTTTATGGCCTGGTAACTGTGGGCTTCTACCCCAAATAAATACCCTTTATAAAAGCCAACAGATTTCTGGTAGTTTGTATCAGCACCCCTTTGGCTGACCAATACAGTCCCTGCGTTCTCTGCTTCTCAAATTTTTATCCAGCTAGTGATATACCAGAAATTTCCTTAAGTACCAGGAGCTAACAAAACCAAACAAACCAGCCCAAATAAACACTTTTCACAGTCTTTGCAAATTGACTCTACATTGAATGGTGTTCTCCTTTAGAGTTTGGCCTTCCTATCAGGAGGCAAATGTGATGTGCAGGGTCCTGTCCTGTACTGGGTTTGTGCTTTGTCATGGCCTCAGGAATTCCCCCATTGCAGAAATTCAAATGTCCCCCCCACACACACTCCTTATGAAATAGATTTTCTCCCCCTCCTAGGTGTTCTATTGTATAACTTAAAGCAAGTAAATCCTTTGCCCCAGGTCACTTGACTTAATTCTTTCTACACTGCTTTAGCTGTCTGCAACTGCTTCTGTCTGCAAGGCAAGTTCTGGGAGTGTGAGCCTGAGAGGAGTTTTCTGGTTCAGTCTTTCAGGCTGCCACAAGCTAGCCTGGCACCAACATACAGATACCCCAGTGTGTGCATAGGGATTACTCTACTCCTCCAGAACAGGGACAGGGACCCACATTGGGAGTGCAGACTGGCTCCACTGTGCTAGGGAGGGGGTGGAGTAGGGCCAGCAAGTGTTCCATGAGCTTCTCCTACTCTTTTTAAAGCTGCCTTTTCTTGATTGGGCATTTTTCCACTTTCTGCAACCCTTTAACACTTTTCTGGAGTTTTGGGGAAGATGGTGCTGCCAGTTTTTGCTACTTGTTCAAAGATTCTGTGGTGGAATATCACACTGCAGTGTCTCACGCCCTATCTTGGTTGAAGTACTATTTCATATTTTAAGATTAGTTTGTAAGTGTCCTATATACAGACACAATCAAGTTAGGATTTTTATTGGAATTGCATTGACTTTATAGATTAATTTGGAGAGGATTGACTCTTTTATATTATTGAATCTTTCCATCCATAAACATGGTATATAGTTCCATTTATTTATGTTATTTATTTATTTAATGTGTTAAGCTTAGGGTTAACTAAACCCTCCACATATTTTTCACTTGAATTACATTACCAAAATCATAATATTTGTATGTTAAAAAAAAGAAAAAAAAAACCCTGAAGGCAGAACTTTATACATATCCTCACTAAATTTAATCTTTTTTGTTTCTCACTCTTACTCAGCCATCTGTAGATGTGACAAAACATGCCTTCTGTGTAGTGTAAGGTCTGAACTCGGGAAATGGCAGGAGAGATCGTCCTGCACTGACTAATCATTTAGGCGAGAAGCCATGATGGCATATTTGGGTCTTTCTTCTCTTCTATCCCCTATACCTGTCCCTGCAGCACTTTGGGGCTCTCTGGTCAAGGCAAAGTAGGGAGGTGAGCAGGACAGAAATCTACTCTGTTTTGGAGACAGACCACACAACATTTAAAGGCTTCTGACAGGTTACAAGGAAATATCTGCAGGTGTTAGGGGTACGTAAAGTCACTAGGGCTGGTGTCCCAGGACAGAATAAAACACTATCCTCATTGGTATTTTTGAGGCATCTGTTTATTATAGAGTTAAAACAAAATGTCTTACATGAAACCAGAAATCTCATTATATATTTAAAATCTTCTTAAGAAATGATAGGGGAAGCGGCTGTGGCTCAATCAGTGGGGCTCCCGTTTGCCATATGGGAGGCCCCGGGTTCGGTTCCCGGGGCCTCCTGGTGGGGGCGGGCCTGCCCGCACGGCGTGGCGCGAGCGCAGGCAGCAGGGGGGGGGGATAAATGAATAAATAAATAAAATCTTTAAAAAAAAAAGAAATGATAGAAGAAATATTAGGAGTCTGATATCCTGGGAAGGGACATCAGGAGTTGGAGTCCTCCACTCAGCTCAACTTTATACCCCCTTGTTTAGCGGGATTCCCATCTACCCTTCTATTTGACTGTTCCAACTCACCTCCTGAAGGGCATGAGCTGATGTGGCTACAAGACCAAAGAATGCACCGGGCACAGAATCAGACATAAGCTTTATTGAGACTTACAGACAGGAGAGAATCTATGATGGCAGTGGTTCAGAGAATGAAGATAGCGTTCTACAAAGAGACAGGAAAATGAGGGGTGATATATGGGTTAACAAGGACATTCCACAGGGTATAAGAACAGAGTTCCTGCTAGAGTCCCATGATGGCACACATGGAGTTTGGTGATGTTATCACAGGAATGAAGTGTTAATTGCTCTGTTCGTATGGTTTGAGGCATAAGCAACAACATATTATTATTACTTCCCCTTTTGGTGTGTAGGGTGGCTGGCCCTTTAACTTGTATTCTCAACTTCTGCGTTGGTCCTGCAGTTAGCATTTCAACTAGAGCAGGGGCCTGCAGCCTGCAGCGCTGAGTTTAAACGTGTTAAGGCTGGATACAGTCTCTTAGTCCATTGTTGTAAGATCCCTTATCGCCTTTTATTTGTTCCTTTAAAAGGCCATTCATCCTTTCTATAAGGCTTTCTCCGGTGGGGTTATAGGATAAATGGAAAGTCCAAGCAATGTCTTGGTCCATCACCCAAGATTGAATGAGGTGACCAGTAAATGGAGTTCCTTGGTCACTGTCAATTTGGGCTGGTACCCCGTATCGGGGACATACCTTTTCTAGTCAGCAAATAGTGGCCTGCTGGTTGGCCTTTCCTACTGGGAAGGCCAACAAGAGTCTTGTGGCGGTGTCTGCAGCAGTGAAAGCACACCTTGACCCTTCCAAGAGCGGGAGGGGACCGATGTAATCTACTTGCCATCGTGTTACTGGGGTCTGCGCTTAGCTGATATGTCCCATCTGGTGAGGTAATTGTCATGGTTGTTGGAGTGAGCATAATGGACACTCATGGGTGATGTCCACAAGCTGCTGGTGAGTGACAGGCAGCTGGAACTGCTGGGCTAAGCGCCTAAGGTAACATCTGGTAACCACGATGTCCGCTTTTCCTATGGAGCCACTCTGGAGTTTCTTGGGTCTCAGTGGTATGGCTCTGGACCTTCACGAGGGCATCTGCCTCAACATTACCGAAAGGGGTGTTAGAGAAGTGGGCAGAGACATGATAGACAGTTACCTGTCGCCACTAGCAGGCATCCTGGATGTCCTTCCATAGATCTCTCTCTCCCACAGAGGCAGCCTATGACAGTCCATTGTTCCTGTTTCCAAGTTGCCATTCAGGTGGTAAGGACTTTGTACACTGCAACTATCAGTACCGATTGTTTTGTTTTGTTTAAGATTTATTTTATTTATCCCCCCCCCCATTGTTTGTACTCTCTGTGTCTGTTCATTGTGTGCTCATCTTCCTTTTAGGAGGCACCTGGACCAAACCTGGGACCTCCGATGTGGGAGGGAGGCACCTAATCACTTGAGCCACCTCTGGTCCCTGCTTTGTTGTGTCTCTCATTATGCTTTACTCCTTATGTCTCTTGTTGCATCATCTTGTTGCATCAGCTTGCTGTGCCAGCCTGTCTCATCAGCTCGCTGTCTTGCTTGTCTTCTTTAGGAGGCACTGGGAACTGAACCCGGGACCTCCCATGTGGTAGGTGGGAGCTCAATCGCTTGAGCCACATCTGCTTCCCAGTACAGATTGTTAATGCATCTCCAGGCTCCTGTACTATAACCATCCTCACAGCTCTTAAGTCAGCCCACTGACTGCTTTGCATGGTGCCTGTTTCCCAACAAATAGTGTCAGTGCTGGGCTGCACAGCTATAGCACTGTCCACATGGGAGGCTCTCCACTAGCTGAACCGTCCATATATTATGCATTTTCTGAAGCTGTTCCCATGCCTTCCTTAGTGGGCACTTCAATAGCCACCTTAGGGGTTGTAATTTGAACCGAAGAATCTTCCACATAAAACACTGGGCCTAGGCTCTCATGCATTTCAGTACTTAAAGGGCTGGTGTTGAAGACACTTCACTGTAGCAGGTAGGCTTTCCACTTTGTTAAGGTACTTAATAGTGCACTGCCAGAGCAAGGTTTGTCCCCAGTATCTGCAATCCACTCCTGGATAGGGATGGAAGTCTTTAGAACGACCAGGCACTTTTGGGTTAAACCTACTTGCAACAAGGCATTGTATGCTGCACATAGCTGTTCTCTAAGGGGCTGTACCATAATTCAGCCCCTTTCCATAATTGTGACCAAAACCCAAGGGGTACTCGCTTGGAATGTTGCCTTTGCTGCAAACCTCACCCAAAGCCAATATCTGTGCTGGCCACATCCAATTCACAGGGTAAGTCAGGGTCCACTCCCCATAGTGCTTAAGCCAGTGCTAGTGCTCTTTTTGCTTTTTTTTTTTAAAAAGCAGCCTGCCATGTGTCCTCCCATTCCCATGTACGACTTTTTCTGATTAGTATATACAATGATTTCAATATTTGTGCTAAATGAGGGATGAACAGTCTCCAGTACCCCAACAACCCCAGAAAGGTCATTAATTGTTTTGGAGTTTGTGGTGTGGGAAAACATTGTACTTTATCAATTGCAGCAGAGGGTATAGCTTTTGTCTTACCCAACCAAACAACACCCAAAAGTTTGACAGAGCAGCCAGGGCCTTGCTTGTCCAGATTGATTGCCCATCCCCAGCTTTCAAGATGAGATATTTTTCTCTCTGATGCTTCTTTTAATTCTGAAAGAGAATTACTGGTTAACATAATGTCATCAATATAATGAAATAGGGTTACAGCCACAGGTTTCTTCCAGCAAGATCCTTTGCCAGGAGGCCAGGACAGATGGTCTGGGCTATGCATATAGCCTTGGGGAAGCACTGTAAAAGTCATTGTTGGCCTGCCCACCTGAAGGTGAATGCAGGCTGGCTTGGCTCTTCTAAGGAGATGCTAAAGGAAGCCTTAGCAAGATCTAAAACAAAGTCATGGTGACATAACTGGGTACTAGTTTCTTTTTTTTTTTATTTAAAGATTTATTTATTCCCTTCACCCCCAGACCCCCCCGCCCCAATTATTTTGGGCTGTCTGCTCCCTGGGTCCATTCGCTGTGTGTTCTTCTGTGTCTGCTTGTCTTCTCTTTAGGTGGCACCAGGAACCGATCCTGGGACCTCCTGGAGTGGGAGAGGGGTGCTCAATCTCTTGCACCACCTCAGCTCCCTGGTCTTCTCCATCTCTTATTGTGTCTACTCTGTGTCTCTTTTTGTTGCATCATCTTGCTGTGCCAGCTCTCTGTGCGGGCCAGCACTCCTGCACGGGCCAGCTCTCCTGAAGGGCCAGCACTCCATGCGGGCCAGCACTCCGCTCGGGCCAGCTTGTAGTATGGGCCAGCTTACCTTTCACCAGGAAGCCCCAGGAATCGAACCCTGGACCTCCTATATGGTAGATGGGAGCCCAGTCACTTGAGCCACATCTGTTTCCCCCCGGTACTAATTTCTTGCAATAAATCAGCAATGTCTGGGACCACTGCATACAGTGGTGGTGTTACTTTATTTAATTCACGATAATCTACTGTCATGTGCCATGTTCCATCAGACTTTCTTACTGGCCATACAGGGCTATTAAAGGGGCTATCAGTAGTTATTATTATCCCTACCCTTTCTAATTCCTTAATTGTAGTAGTAATTTCTTGGTGTCCCCTCAGGAATTTGTACTGTTTGCTCATCACAATTCTTTGGGGTGAGGGCACCTTCACCAGGGACCATTTAGCTTGTCCCCTTAGTACTGCCTTTATTACTCTGCATTGGAAGTGAAATTCTCCTATGGTAGTATGTAATGTGGCATTCTGGAGAATATCAATTCCTAATATAAATTCGGGTATAGGAGAAATATACACTTTATATCTTTGAGGAGGTAATCATCCAATATGTAAAACTAAATTTTGTTGCTTAGCATATATTGTTTTCCTGCCATAGTCATCTGTGATGGTTAGGCTAATGTGTCAACTCGGCCAGGTAATTGTGTCCAGGTGTTAGGTCCAGCAAGCACTGGGCTAATTGTAACACAAGAGCATTTATGGACTTCGATCATCAGTGAGTTTACTGCATGGATGGCTGATTACATCTGTATCAATCAGGGAGATTGCTTCAGCTCAGCAATGGGTGATGCTTTTATCCAATCAGTTGAATGCCTTAAAAAGGGGAAGTGATTCCAACATTCAGAAAGAATTCCCCAGCTCGTCTTTGGACAGCCAACTTCCCCAGAAACTCATCAAGGACCTTTCATTGGACTTTCATCGGAGCCCCTTGTTTGCAGCCTGCCTGTGGAACCTGGACTTGTGCATCCCCACAGTTATGTGAGAGACTCTTATAAAATCTCATATTATTGACAGATATCTCCTGTTGATTCTGTTTCCTGAAAGAACCCTGACTAATACACCATCTATAGCCAGCACTGGCCCATGGAATCTCACTACATTGCCATGAATTAAAGTATATCCAGGAAATGAAAAAGGATGTCTAAAAAAAAGAAAAGAAAAAAAGTACATTCAGCTCCTGTGTCTACTAAGGCTAATAATTGTTTAGTAGGGGACCAATAAATAGTTAACTCTACATGTGGCCAAGATCCCAGGATCCCTAGTTACTGCTCTTACCTGAGAATCTTGACTCCTCCCCTATGGAAGGGGGAAGGGTGCCTGCCAGGCTTCCTCTGGGGGAGCAAAAGGCTCCCGGAGTTAGGGCAGCAGCTTTTTTCCTATTTTCCCTTCTCCCTCAGCATTCTGAGGGGACATTTTCATAAATCTCTTGTCCTTCGGGAGATTGCTACAAAGTCTCACTAAAACCACGATGGGCTGCCTATCTATTGTTTCCTGTTTGGTGCTGCAGCAATAAGGTCTACCCACATTTGCTTGTGGGACACACCATTAGGACCATCACATCCCTGGGGCATTTTCCCTGCTTTCTGGGCCCCAGCCCCCTTTCTCCACAGAAGTTCCGCTTTCCCTAAGTCTGCTATAGCCTGCGTAGCTCACGACACAGGCTGCCCCCCTAGGGGGCTCAGGATTGACACCAGAGGTCCATAATAACGTTGGGAGCAGTATGTAGCACAGTATCTTTCATTCCTGCAGTAAAAGCTTCGGTGTTAGGCTCCACAAAATTGGCAGCATAAATGGCACATTTCATCTCCAATCCCCATAAAACATCCGGTAACTCTTCCATGGATTACCAATGAAGAATGGCATGGGTATATCTCCTTCATTAGGCCATGCATTCCTTCATTCCATTAATCAGCCATACCAGTAACGGCGCTGTTTCTGTTTTGCTAGAGGCAGTATATAAACGCTGATGTAGAGAAGGGTGAGTGATGATGGTTGCTAATTTACTCATTTCTACCCTAGATAGTACAACTCCTTCCACTCTAGTGTCCCATAATCTTAGAAGCCAGTTAGGCAGGGACTCTCTAGATGTCTGCCTGTACCTTCGCCCTAAATTGTTCAACTCAGCAGCGGTATAGTCCCTCATGGTTACATGTAACTTCTGTTCTGGGGGTTGAAAGTGTTGGACCCCAGGGGTTTGGTCTTGTAACACCTTCCACTTCTGTTGTATCATAGGGAACACCCTAGGGGGCTCCTTGTCTTCTTCCACCTCCCACTCTTCCTCTTTCTCCTCATCTGAGGAGGAGTCCACAGGATCCCATGTCTTAGGGTCCCACCTGGGGTGGTTAATATCCTCCAGACCTGGACTTTAGACAGCCTATGGGCCCTAGCTCAAGCACAGCTACAAGCCAGAGTTTCTAACTGATCATCAACTCAGCACAGGCAATTGGTTAAACAATCTTTCATGTCTGTCTATGCTAAGTACATATTCCTTTTTAGTTTTAATTTTTCTTCTAAGTGGCACACAGAGGCCTTTGCCATTTGTTCTGCCTTGGTAGCCATCTGCAAGTCTCCTAACAGGAGCCATGGTATAGCTGCCATTATCTAGTGGGCCCTGTTTTTCTTATTTAAGTGCAGCTGCTCCACTGCCTGCTGTAGCACAGCAAGTATACCTGCTGGAGTTTTTAGGGCATTCCCATATTCTCTTGATGGTCTCCACTCATCCAGGAGGGCAGCTATGCCTCCCCACATGGACATTATAAGCCAACCTGAGATTTCCCCCTTAGATTCTCCTTTCCCTGATCTCATGCCCACTACTGCCAGTAGTCCTTTGGTCTCCTGGCTGGCTCGCCAATTGTTCAAACCCATCTCCTGAAGGGCATGAGTAGGTGTCGCCACAAGACCAAAGAACGCACTGGACATAGAATCAGGCAAAAGCTTTATTGGGACTTACAAACAGGAGAGAACCTATGATGGTTGTGGTTCAGAGAATGAAGATAGCACTTCACAAAGAGATGGCAAAATGAAGGGGTGGTATAAGGAGTAACAAGGACATTCCGTAGGGGTGATAACAAGGACATTCTATAGGGTATGAGAACAGAGTTCTGCTAGGGTTCCATGACAGCACACATGGGGTTTGGTGATGTTATCACAGGAAGGAAGTTTCACTGCTCAGAGGAGATTTGGTTTAAGATACCATCTATACATTTTCTCCCCTCCAGGGAGGGTTGGTAACCTTCAACTTATGTCTAGGTCACGCAGGCAGCTATGTACTAAGGACTTAGTGGGGGCCCAGGCCCTGGACCCCCACACTGATCAGCACAAATGACATGTTAACTCATTTCATTCTCATAATAGTCCTATGGGGTAGATACTGTTATCTTTATTTTACAGATGAGGGAACTGAGGCACAGAGATTGAGTTTTTGCCCAGGGTCACATAGCTAGTAAGTATCAGGATAGGATTGGGCCCCAGGCAGTCCAGATCCAGAGTGTGGGCTCTTAGCCACTAAGTTCTGCTGCCTCCCTAAACTGTAAAAGGAGTAGCAGTGGAAGTCATATCTGTGGGGTCTGCAGCCCCAGACCTGGGTTTCTGCTCAAAGCTACTCTTTGCCAGATGATTTCCACTTACAACAATCATTAAGAACATTACTTACACTCTTAGGGTGAGGTCTTTCAGTAGGTTTTAGGTTCTTTTCTGATGAAGACACAGAGGCCTAGAGCATTAAGTAATATGTTCAGGGTCATGTCAGGAGTTAGTGGAAGAATTGGAATACAAACCAAGCTCTGAGTGACTTCAATGTCCTCACACTTCCCCCAGTGCTTCACTTCCTCTATTGTGAGGCCATATCTTTAGGACAACATGGAGGCCCTTCCTCAGGGAAAAATCATCATCATCATCATCATCACCACCACAAAAAACTCTTGTCAAGTCTCAAAGTAAGGGTCCCTGGAAGTATGAGTGTTCTATCACCAACTTGGCAGAAGTAAGGTGAAGGATGAGCAAGGTTCCTGTCCTCTGATGAAATTCTCCATCTCCTGAGCTGACTGGTTGAATGAAGTCACTGCTTCTATTCTCTGACCCTTGCTTTTAGACCAAGCATAAAAATTTGTTTTCAGAATGTGTCAAGGGCTTAGTTCCTAGAAAACTGTGTGGTGGGGTCTAGGATCCCTGGGATGTGCACCTGCCTGTGCACACACATGCCCCTGGCACAGACAAACACACACATTGCCACATTCATGATGAGAAATCCCTGGAAGCAACGGGAGCCCTCAGGGCAGCAGCAAGTGCATCCGGGTGCTGGCCCCATCGATGTGGCCAATTACGCCCTGCTGGGAGAAATGCGGCAGGGGGAGCCTGTCCTCTCTGCCCTTAGTCCTGCTTAGGTTAGTCTTTCCAGGGGTGTGTCAGCAACCTGGGAGCTCAGTCTTGGCCAAGCCTGCCCAACACATCCCCTTGATGTTGGCCCAGCATGTCTGGCTGGCAGGAAGTCCACCTCAAAGCCCCTAAAGAAGGTTCTGTGCTCTCCATCAGCCTCCTGACCAGCAGCCCTTCAGGAACAATGCCAGGGACACTTTCTTAGGTCAAAAGGGAAAGCACTGTTGCTGCTCCGTGGCCAGGCAAACAAGCTGCTGGCTTTGAAGTCCCAGGGGGGAATTTGCTTAGGCTGGAGTTAGGAGTCTAAAGGAGAGGCCTGCAAGCCTCCCCCAAGCCCTGGCTGTGTTTGTTAACTCCCCCCAGCCTGAGGCCTGGTGTGCTTGATGTCTCAGGAGCAGCAGGAGGAGGAAGGTGCGCTCTGGGGGTCCTCTGAGGGGCATCTTCGCGTCCCTGCTGAGCCTGCATTACCACCTAGAGGCAGTGTGCAGAGCCCAGAAAAGCCCCAAGCAGGCCTGCGAGGGAAGGAATTGCCTGGTCTTCTCCCTTCAAGGCTATCTACAAGGGCATGGTCCAGGCCAAATTGCATAGTGTGCTGCTTCCCTTGGGTTGTGTTTCTTCAGGTGACATTGGATCAAAAGGAACGTAAAGACTTGAAGGGGAAAGAGGTATCCAAAGGCAGCACTGGTGCCTGTCAGGGGCCACGGGCAGGAATGTTCACTTTGTCTCAAGGTTTGGCCCCATTTGCAGAGTCTCCTCCTTCCCTTCTCACCCTCCACTGGGTGCCTCCACGACTCCTCATACCATGCTTCACACCTCCCCTCTGCCACCCAAGCAGTTCGGATGGGCAATTTGCCCTCCTCCAGGGACATCTCTGCTGTATTGCTGACTCAAAGCTGTAGGTATCACCAGAGGCACTACCCACTCATCCCCAATAAATAGGATGCACTGGGCAAGGAAACTGCACGTGAGGGAGAAGCTTCTGGAAAGCAGAAGCCTGGGTAAGACGATAAACCCACAGGGCTGGCTCTCCAGGCTTGCCTCAGGACTTCACAGTTTTCCAAGGCATAGGCATTACTTCTCAGGCATGGCCCACAGGCAGTGGGACAAATAAAGGATTATTTTTGATCAGGTCAGTGTTCCCACGCGATATTAGCCGTGAAAATATCTTTCACCTAAACCCTCCTATCAACCACATCCAAACGTGCCCCTTGCTACTAGATTCTCACCCCACCCCCACCTCTGCAGGCTGCCCCTACCTGCCCACTTCCCCCAACCCCTGACATGTCGCAATTGAGAAAGAGCGTGTTTACGATAAGACCTCTGAAATCTGGAGTTATAAAACCCGCCCTGGACAGGCTGCCCTATCTCTGTGCTAATGCTTGTGGTGCCTAAAGGAGGCTCACCGGGTGGTGACCCATCCCCACTTACTTGCTGGAGTTGCCCTGCTCCTCCTCTGCAAACACCGGACAATGGGCAAATGGGAGTTACCTGTCTCAACAGGTGTCAGCTGGGCCTCATTTTCGTACAGGGTGATGGGGAGGTCACCCTCGGCCCACCCACTCTGGGCATTCCTGTGCTTGTAAAAGCCCACCTTTGAACACGACACCCCCCTCCTCTTGCCCCTCCATGACTTCAGCTCCAGAGGCCAAGCTCACCTCTGTGGCCATAGAAGTCCTCCCGTTGGCTCCTGAGTCCACGGTCTAGAGAGCAGGCAGCCCTGTGCACCTCTTTATCTTGAACATGCCTCTAGCATACTTGGACTACATTGCATATCGGCGTTTTTCCACGTTAGCCTGTCCTAGTAAGCTACTAGCTCCTTGAGGGAGGAGACTGTTTCTTATTCATCACTGAATCCCTCGTGTCCAGCAGACTGCACAGCACATAAATATTTGTTAAATGACTCAGTGACTGCTGTCATACGCATTCCTGCAAATATTCATGGAGGGCGTCTTATGCACAGTTACTCTGCTAGGAAGTAGGGGCACAAAGATTAATTAGACACCATTCTCATTCTTGGGGGGCGTAACCTGGAGTTAGGGAGACAGAGTGGAACTTCACTTGCCAGGAGGTGCGAGGAGGGAGCCGGGTCCACAGAGAATCTGCTTTGGCAACCAAAGGCCTGCAGTCTTCTTCTGCCCCCCGGGTAAACCTGCTCCAGACACCCACAGGCCAGAGACAGCCATTCACCTTCCATTCCAGTACAGTCCAAAGTAGAGCTAACTTGCCTGTTACCTGCACATCTAACTAGTCCCTACATGATTTGATTTTGGTGTTCTCTTCTTGAAAACGTGAATAGAGATGATTTCTAGTGTCTCTTCTAGGAAAGAATGTCTCAACTCTTTCACGCTGGGAACAAAGGAAACAAACCCTGCCCCCACTGGGCCCGGGACTGCAGCTGCTTTTTAGCTGTGCCTCCTGGTGTTTGCTTTGGGCTCCCTGCGGATTTGAGGCCTGAGCTGCATCTGCCCTAAGAAGGAAGGAAGGAGGGGATGGAGCTGTCTGTCTGCAGTCCAGGTCATCCCAATACACTTTGAGGGTTTCATTTTTGCCGACCACTGTGCCGACCACTGGGATTAGAGAAAATAACTCAGGTGGCATAGCTTTTCCTCTTGGACAGGGTGCGGACACCTCCGAGAGCCTGTGAGAAGGTCAGCTGCGATGACCTGGAGGTCAGAAGCCTCTAGGGCCTAGGCCGTCGTCTGACCTTCACTGCGTGGAGTGGCAGCTCACAGCATGAGAACTGTGTGGGGCACTGTTCTGGAGTGACATTTTCTGCGCGATTCTTTTAAACCAGTGCTGCTTTAACTTTTCTACTGAAGTGCTATTCATGGTGGAGAATGTGAGTTCACACTTCTTGAGGGGCCTGAGGTTTTAGGTTGCTGGAAACAGGAAATTTCTTTAAAGCCCTGTGTTTTATTTTAAAAATTCATGTAGAAGGGGGAATGTTTGTTTTTGGGGAAAAAAAATATTTTTTAAAGATTAAAAAATTAAAAAAATAATTCGCGTAACCGATCAATTTTCTTTTATATAGAAATAGAGTTACAGTTAAAATTACTTAACTCTGAATAAAATTGATGCTCCAGGAAGATGAGCTGTGGTCCCTGTGACTTTTTTTACTCCTTGGCACACTGCCCCATATCCCAGTTTGAGAAGCATGACTTTTAGGATCAAGCCCACCTTGCATGGCTCACGCCCTTCATCCTAAAACACTCTTCTGAATCTGTTCTCTGCTAGCTTTTTATGCTCTCCTGCCTACACTCTCGTCCCAGTCTGAGTTCCCAAGGTCTTCCCTCCACATCTGGGCTTACCCTGGTCTTTCTAGCAGGACTGAGAGATCAGGTGGTCAGTAACTCTAGTCCCAAAATATCTAGGGGCAGCAGCTCTAAACCTTTTTGCAGTCTCTTTCACGGAGAATGAGCAAGGCAGTGGCAGCAATAAGCTTGGGGTCCTGGGGCAGGGTGGGAGTGGGGGACTGAAAATAATGAAAAATTAATGTGTTTCCTTAATGAAATAATGATCAAAATCATCCTGGGCTAGGACTGTCTTTACAATTTCCTTGGTAGGCTTAAGCCCCATACCCCACCTTCCTTTCCCAGACATGGCTACTCCATCTTTAAAATGAAACTAGCAACCTAGAAAACTGCCTGTTTATCTGATGATGTAGAAGTTAGGCAATCTGAAATCTACAGTGGATTTGTTATGGATTCACTATATCCGTGGTTTCAGGTAAGAAGTACAGCCCATGCATTCATTCATGTTAACTGAACAAATCTTCCTAGAGAACCTCACATGCAACAGACACTGTCCGAGGCACTAGAGATATAGTGGTGGGCAAGACTGATGTGATCTCGGCCCCTAAGAACTTGGCATCTAGTGTGCAAGACAGAATTAAATGGTTTCCAGGGAAGTGTGAGAAACAAACTCAGAGAGGGCATCTCCAGGGTCTTCTGCTGCTGACTTTCTGCCCCTGCATGGGGGCCATCAGTTCTGCCCAATAGCAGAAACAGTAGGTCCTGGACTAAGTGGATTGTCAGAGGATAATGGTGAAGTGTCTACAAGTCTCCTCAAGTGAAGGCAAACCACTAACCCCCCCCCAAAAAAAAAAAACCAAACAAACGATAAAATGAAATTCCCCTCCAAGTCCCCCCACCTTTCCAACTGTCCCAGGGACCCTAAGTGTGGCAATATACTCGGGAGAGAGAATATTCACCACTTCATTTCATCCTCACACTAGAGCTGTGAGATTCTCCCTCACTGCACAGATACAGAACCTGAGAGCTTACAGAAGTGAAGCTGCCTATCGAAGCTCACCTGGCCAGCACAGGACTGAGATGGGGCTTACAAATGAAATAGGGATGATGTAGGGTCCAGAGAGTGACTCTTGATGCTACTGAACTGTGCTGGGACTGGAGGCTTCCAAGTCTGTCACTAGACAGACCCTTGCAGTTCCAAACACTCTGGCTTCTGGCCACTGCCCCATATCTTTCCTCCCAGGGCTCCCCATGGCATGTGTGGATGGGATGCCTCAAGGTGGAAAAAACTCTGGACTCTAAAACTCGGCTAAGGAATCGCAGAGCTGGTGAAACAATGGAGATGTGGGCTTTGGAATGTATTCAAACAACCACAGCCCTGTCCCCTCCTCCCCAAGTCTGACCAATGACCCCTAAACCACTGTCCCTAACAAACCTGGTGGCTTTGGCAATTGCCTAACAAAGGACTATCCCTCTTTTCCACCCTACACCTTTGGAGTATCTTAATCTAAGCCAGTACTGCCATTTAAAGGAAAATTCAAGCAAGTTTGGAGTGAGTTAGGTTACCCAGTTAATCACGTTTAGAGCCATCTTCCTATGACATTACGGCCTCCAGGAGAGTCACTGAAAACTGTGGGAGGTCTGCCTAATTCCATTGCAGGTGAGGAATGTGTTTATTCTTCCAAGGGGCAAAGATCCCCCACTCAAAGTGACGCTACCACATTGTGTAACCAGGAACACGGGTTGTTGCTGATGTAAACAAATGGCTAGGGGCAGACCTGCCAAGAGCCTGGGTCTCCTTTTCCCAGAGGTGTTTCTTATGAATGGTTGTGCCCAGTGAAGTAATTTCCTGCCTTGTAAATTTCTGTCCACCAAACCACATCTCCTATCTATCGCTGCCTGGCTCTGGGTCATAAAACAATTCCTTAGAAACCAATCAGAGCCTGATTGGGAGTCCTTGAGTAACAGGAAAATTACCTTCCACCTGCAGACGTAATGACACTTTGCAAGCTGGTGGCCTCACAGTTTCTGAACGTAAATATCACATGCCCTGCCCCATGCCTTACCTCTGCTCATCTGGGATGTGGTGCCCATGTATTTGATTCTCAGGCCTTAGTTCACTCCATTGAGGCACTGTGTAGTGACCCATTACCTTGACCTGAGGACCCTGCAAAACACTTTTCACTGTGTCAGATCATGAATTACAGAGCCAGGGCAAGAGAAATTCAGGCAGGGGTCCTAGGCATGCTGAGCAGGAGTCCCAGGCACGCCGAGCATGGCTTGGGGGAATCAGTGAAGACAGAAGCAGACACGAGCTGAAAACACCTGGGGCTTATGGATTTAGATGTTCCCCTTGCATTTTGTGGTTCTTCAGTCTGGAATATTGCCCACTCCTCTCTGCCTGGTGAACTGTCAGCATGCTTTACAACAAGTTCAAGTGTCTTACAAGGAAATTTCTCTGATTTCCACACAGGCAGAATTTCCTCCATTGTCTTACCACCATACCTTCTAACGCCTACACACTGTATTGCAATTATCTGCTAACTTGTGGCTATGGACTCCTTAATGGCATCTTGGAATCCCTAGCACCCACCAGAGTACCTGGCTGAGAGTCGGTGTGCAAGAGAGGTTTGTTGAATAAATGAGTGATTGGGCACCTACTCCTCCCTTCATTTACATGCTTTGCCTATTGAAAATGTACAAAGAATATACCGAAAGGAATGAAGATCCTGGCTTAGGCCCCATAGCAGATAAAGAGAGGTATAAGAAAGGGTCTCTGTCTTTAAGAAATTTGCAATCTGGTCGGTGAATTCTGTGAATGGTAGGAATGTTTGCAGATGGGCTGTAGAGATCAGAAGCAGGGGTAGGTGGAAGTGTTTTATTTTCCCTCCTTGAGTGCCAGCTCAGAAGCTGGAATGAGTTTGAAAAGTGGCCTGTATTTTCTCCTGCTCTCTCAATCTTTTCAACTTTCACTTTTAGGAAAAAACTAACCTAGCCATTGTGCTAACTATCCACAGTACTAAATTAGCCATAAGGTGTCATCCAGGACCACCATTTTCATCTCTTTTCTTCCTCCTTATCCCCATCTATAAAAGTGATACAAAGGACTTGCTCTTTCCTTTGAATCTTGGGAGGCCTAAGAGCAGGGACTCTTAAAAAGGGGTCCGTGAGCATGAATTGAAATCCAAACAAACATTATCCTTGTGGGGATGTGTTGGTGCAGGTGTGATATATTTATTAAAGAATACACATATAGTGTGGACTTAGTAAGGGGTCCGTGGTTTTCACCTGACTGCCTTAGAGAGTGGTGGTGATGGTAGTTGGTGAGTATTTGGCTTATTTTTCAGACATAACTGGTAAAGTGCATGGCATTCGTTCAAAAAATAATTACTGGGAAGCGGCTGTGGCTCAATCAGTAGGGCTCCCGTTTACCATGTGGGAGGCCCTGGGTTCGGTTCCCGTGGCCTCCTGGTGAAGGCAAGCCCGCCCGCATGGCGTGGTTAGCTGACCCAGCGAGCACAAGCAGCAAGGGAGGGGATAAATGAATAAAAAACAAAACAAAACAAAACAAAACAAAATAATTACTGAGTGCTTAATAGGTGCCAGTACCAGACGCTGGAGACAAAACAGTGAACAAAACACAAGTCCTAGCTCTCATATAGCTTTCTCTCTAGTGAGGAAAGGCATTCTAGAGATGGTAGTGATGGGGCCAATTGTGTTCTTTACTGTTGCATTCCCAGTGGGTCTGGATGCTCATAACTAACATTGATTGAGCATTTATGTCTGGCACATAAGTAAATGCTCAGTCAATGTTCTATACCTTGTATCTCATTTACTTCTTATGGCAACCCCATTTTCAGATAAGGAAACAGTGAGGTTAAGTAACCTTCCCAAGATCACACAGTAAGTGATAGAGTAAGGATTTGAACCCAGATTTGTCTGACTCCCCAGCCCAAACTCTTAACCACCACTCAATGATGGCAGCAGTAAATGTTTACTAGATGAATAAATGGAAGGATGAATGGTTAACCATAACTATAGAGGCAACTTGTTTTGCCTCATAATATATAAATGTGAACTACATGTTTAAGTTTTTCAGTTACTTATTGACTCAAGTAACTCCAAAGTATGGCTCCTGTTAAAAGTAGATTTTACAAAGATCAAGAAACAAATATATTTTTTGTTACTATTCATGTGTCCTGCTGGGCAAGACAAACTATTTTATAAAAATAATGATGAATTATAATTGAAAAAGTTGACTAAGGTTTTGTACAAAGGAACCTGTCACCTTGTTGTCTTTTCTGGCTTTGTGGTAAAGTCTCTGTGTTAGGCTGAATAATGCTCCCCAAAGATATGGTCCTAAGCCCTGGAACCTACAGATGTTACCTTATAAGGAAAAAGAGTCTGTGGAGATGATTAAGGAAGTTTATCCTAGATAATCTCATGAGCCTAAACACAATCACATGTATCCTTATAAGAGGGAGGCAGTGGGAGATTTGACACAAGAGGAGAAGGGGGTGTGACCACAGAGGTAGAGAATGGAGTGATGTGGTCACAAGCCAAGGAGTGCCGCTAGCCATCAGAAGGAGGCAACGAGCAGATTCTCAAGAGCCTTGGGAGGGAGCACAGTGCTGCTGACATGGTGGATTGGGCCCAGCGATATTGCTTTTTTGACTTCCAGCCTCCAGAATTGTGAGAGAATACATTTCGGGTGTTTTAAGCCACCAGCTTGTGGTCATGTATTACAGCAGTCATAGGAAGCTAATGGAGTCTCCTAGAGGAGGGGGCAACAGGGAGAAGAAGCCCTAAGTCTTCAATCGCCAATAGAGGCGATTCAGAAATATATACCCCTGTGTCTTCTTGGTCAGGATACCCAAAAGAAATCCTGGCTTGGAAAGCAAGGGCAAAGAGATCACCCCCAACAAAAATGGATTGGCCTCCTTTTGGCTACCCCCACTAGTCTCTCTCCTTCCTCTGCTTTGTTTTTCTCCCAAGTACTGATTAACACCTAGCATATGGCGTATTTGTTTAGTTATTGTTGGCTCTCTCCCAATTGAACGTCAGCTCATGAAAGAAGTGACATTTAAAAAAAAAAATGCTTTCCCCCCATGCCTAGAAGAGCATGTGACACATAATCAGCACTCAGTTTGTCATATGTGTGAATGAATGAACATCACATTACTGCTACCTGAAGAGCCCTGCCGTCACATTAGGGATAGGCTAATATCAGCCATTCCAGCATGACATCCTACCGAGATGTTTCCTAAAGTGCCACTTTAAAAAAAATAACCGAGATAGATTCTGTGCTTAGATAACAGTTTTTCATTTTCTGTAACATCAATTTTTATTTTCTATTTTTTCAGGCCCCAAACTTTGGCATAATCTCCAATGCCTCTCTTTCTCACACACCCTCATTCAAACCATCAGCAAATCCTGTTGCTCTACCTTCAAAACATCTACAAAACATCTACACCAGATGGCCCCTCATGCTCTCCACCACCGCCCCTGGTCTAGCCAGCATCCTCTCTTGCCTGGATTATGGCAGCAGCCTCCGGATGGTCTCTTTGCTGTCACTCTTGGTCCCCCGCCTCCCCCAAGCTCAGCTGCCAGAGGGATCATTTTAAAGCATAACTCAGACCGTGTCCCTGTTCTGCTTAAAACTCTGGTGGCTCCCAGCTCACGCAGAGGAAAAGCCAAAGTCCTTACAGCAGCTGGAACCGGGCCCCACGCCGGCTGTCATCATGGCCCCATGCCCGGCTCACCTCTCTGACCCCCTCACTGTCCTCTCACTCATCTAGAGCTACTCTGGCCTTCCCACTTTTCTGTTCCCGCCTCGGGGTCTTGGCGCTGGTGATTTCCTCTGCCTGGAATGCTCTCCTCCCAGATGTCCCTGTGGCTTGCTCCTCAGCGACCTCAGTGCTCTCAAATGCCACTTTCCCCCTGAGGCCTTCCCTGGCCACCCTATTTAAAACTGCTACCCCCACCCCCAGTATCCTCTTCTCTGCCATATTTTTCATAGGTTTTTCATCTGACACACCCAAGTGCATACACACATCTATCCACATATTTGTTTCTTGTCTCTTTCCACCACTAGAAAGTAAGCTCCATTGGGGCAAGAACTTTTGTTTATTTTGTTCACTGATGTATCCCAGTGTCAAGAACAGTGGTGCTTGGCTCTTCAGTAAATATTTCTTCGATAAATGAATGGAAACAATTTTTTGGACCAGGTGTTTTCAAAAGCAAAGTGATAATGCGAATATTCTCGCTGTCCTGATTTTGTGATAATCAGGGTAGGCTAACCATTCACTATATTAGAAACCATGCATGTGTCCCCAGGCCTAGTTTTTCTCCCTAGGTCTGGTTTTTAGAATGTGGGTGATAAACTAAGCCTGATTTATTATATGACCATCTTGTATGGGAAAAGACTGTAACTCTGGGTATCTTTGGTCAACCTTAAGAGATACAGCAGGGGGGTGGATGTGGCTCAAACGGTTGGGCGTCCGTGTCCCATATGGAGGGACTTGCATTCGATCCCTGGGACCTCCCAGTAAAAACTAATAGAAGAAAAATATAGAAGGCACGCAGGCCACCAGGCCCCATGTGTGGGTGAGACTCCCAGGCCCTGCATGCAGGTGAGCCGCCAAGCCCCACGAGCCACGCAGCAAGATGATGACGTAACAAGAGAGTGACACAAGGGAGAGCCAAGATGAGACGTGCTGAAAAACCAGGATCTAAGGTGACACAAGTGGTAGGATGCCTCTCCCCCACATTGGAGATTCCGAGGATCAAATCCCGGTGAAAACAGGAGAAGGATGAATAGAGAGGGCAGGAAATGGACACAGAGAGCTGCCCAGCGAATGGATACAGAAACAGCAAAAACGGGGTGGGGTGGGGGGTGTAAAATGGATAAAAGCAAATAAATAAATAAATAAATCTTTAAAAAAAAAAGTGTAGGGGAGTAAGATATAGACTATAGTTAGTAGTAATACTTTGACGATGCTCTTTCATAATTTGTTAACAAATATTTCACAACAATGCAGGGTGTTTGTGTGTGTGGGGGTGATATGTGGGAGCCCTGTATGATGTTGTGCATGTTTACTGACCATTTATTGTTTATGTGTGTTCATGTAGGAATGATATACTTCAATAAATTGTTTTAAAAAAAAAAAGCAAAGGAATACACGGGAAGCTCAGCAAGTTAGGTATGCTTTCCTTACACTGGGCGGGTTTTTCTGGGGGGTCCTTTAAAAAACTATTTTCTCTTTTTATCCCTGTCATTAATTGGGAATGAGTTAATATAGATTCATTCAGGATGTCTGAAAAACAGGGCATAGGGCTTTTGGGAGTACAGCGTTATGTATCTGATGAGGAAATTAAATATGTGGAAATTGCAAAAAAAGATCCTGTATTTGTGTCATGAGGTCCTGCTGGTCTAAATGCACATACACCTCTGGATGGAGGCCTGCTTTGACGCTTCCTGCTTTGGACGCGATGCCCCTCGTTTGCTTTGCTCTTTCTCCCTTAGAGAGTGTTTCCTCTCTATGTATGCTCACGTCACTTTACTTACATGGAGGAAAAAGAAGCGCTCATCCAGGTGTGTGCAAAGTCCTGTACATCCCAAAGATTCATTTATAATAGTCATGTTGTAAATCTTGACTGACAATCTAGTAGTATTTGCCTGGAAGAAATGACCTCTGCACCTGAGAAAGGGGCGGGGGCTGCAATTTCTCATGAATATTCAGTCTGTTTGATGTGGTTGGGACGTGTTCAAAGTATTAAAACCTGAATATGGAAAGTAAGAATAAATGAAAAAAACAAACAAACACCTGAATATGTCATACTCAAACAGCTCAATCCAATATTGACAGTCTCCTATTTTCCAAAGCAAATTTTGATGGCATTTGTTAGAATTAATTCCTAATTCAAAAGGGACATATCAGCCCAAATTTCCTTGGGCAGGAGTTAGCTCCCACCTCTTCCTGACCCACACCCTTCCTTGCTCCCCATCCTTTTCCATGACCTTACCTCTTTGAAGCTGATTTTGGCCACAGCCTCTTAGCTCATCAAATTTTTTCTTCTTCTTTCCCTAAGGAAGACAAAGGCCAGCCTTTCCCCTGTCCTCACATGTCCCCTACCCTCTTATCCTTGGTTTACTGCTTGACTTGCCATATACCTTGGCAATGACCAAAACCATGTTCCTAATTACCAGCGCTTTTCTTTAACAAAATCAAATCTGGAAATACCAACCAAGCCCAGAAGACTATATGAGAAAGGCCTGGGATGAGATCATCTGACACTAACATTTACACAGCACTCGCTATACACCAGACACAGTTCTAAGCGTTTAACACATATTAACTCATTTACTCTTCAAACAACCTTATTCAGTAGGTACTATTATTATCCCAACTTTACATAAGAGGACACACTTTACTTAGGAGAGAGGCAGAGTGGTGGAGTTGGAGATTCTAATCAAGCTCCAAAAAGAGTATCAAAGACCTGCCCCCAACTGTGGGCCAAGAGCTCAAATTCCATGACTGTCCTTATTGTATTCTTTTCCACCTGAATTCAGTAGCTAACACTCCATTATCTATGTCTTTGGAGGGAATACCCCACAACTGTTTAGCATGGAAAAGTTTAACACATTTTTAAGGTGGTTTTCATTACTGATTTCATTTCCCTGTGTTAAAATATTAAAATGAGCCTGCCTGCCCCAGACCTCACCCTAGAGGATGATGACAGGTCGATTTAAATGGAACCATCTGTCTGTTGGCCTGGGCTCAAAGTGCAAAGAGAGACCCTGGAAAATGTTGGTCCAAAGGTGCTAGAAGACAGTATGGGGGTCTTAGTTGCAAATGAATCTGCAAAGTGGGTAATCCCCACTGGGCCCATACTCAGTGAGCCCCCTAGGTCCTCCTACAGCCGGTGGAGGTAAGTTCCTGTTTGATTTACAAGCAGAGAGGTGCTCACCTCCCTAGGGGGCTCTCAGTTGCAGTGTCACTTTTCTACACCCTTACTTCAAATAGGGTTTGGTTGAAACATGTCCCTGGAGAATGATTCTAGTCCTCCCTCCCCTCCACTATACCTGTGCCCAGACGGCCTCATGGATCAAAGATCTAAAATCTACCAAATGCAGATCCTTGCTGTTCTAGAAACAAAGTGGGCCCGGATAAAAGGCTTCCTCCTTCTTCCTGAAACTCACAGTTCTTATGGCAGCTGGACCAATCCATCAGGACAACTTGACTAGTGAAAGGAATCTTGGTCCCTCCTGACACTTGGTGCTTGGTGTTGTCCCCAGTCCTTCTCAACAAAACCATGAGATTTCTCTTGGCCACATCAGCCCAAATTTCATTATCCCGGGGAGCCAGGAACCAATGGAGGTTAGCATTTCCATATCCATTCATTCCTGCCCTTGATACACAGTAGGTATCCAGTAAATCTTCCCAGCTCATTGAGAATTGCATCTTTCACCACAATGGGATTTTGACAAAATCTTTTGTTCGGGGTCTGATCAACAAAATTCCCTGGCTGGTACTTTCCCTGGGAAACTGCTCTATCCAGAAGTGAAAAACCCTAGGCCCAAGGGTCTGTGCTGTGCAAAAGAAGAGACAGCAACACTGAATTATCTCTGGCAAAGTCCCCTGGTGGTGGGTTCTCCAGGCCTTTGGCTACTGCTCTTTAGCCTTTGGACTTTCACATTCCACCCAGAGAGGGAATGGCGGGCAGGAGGCAATGTCCACCAGAGCTCTTTTTCTTAATGGCTGACAGCACTCCAGAAAGAAGGGAGGGTGGAGGAAAGGCTTAAAATGAGGTTGAACAAAATGTAACACACGAATGCAGGTTGTTGTTAATGTGGGAAAGTGTGGGTAAGCCTTATGGGGATCCCCTGTATTTTTTATGTAACATTTATGTAATCTACATCTTCTTTAAAAAAATAATAAAAAAAAAAAAAAAAGAAAAAACGAGACACTAAAAAAAAAAAAAAAAAAATGAGGTTGAACAGTTACCCACACGGTTTCCATTTTTTCTGCTTTTTATCTGTTCTTGTAACTACGAGTGACCAAAACTTGGCCCTATTGCTTTACTCCTGTGAGTTTTTTTTGGGAAAAATAAAAGAGTGTTGGCTCTTGCTCTGGCTGCTCCCCTGAGGGATTTGTGGAGTCTGAGGGAATAAACTCTTCCTTACCTTGATTAGTAGTAAAGGTAACACAAAGACACTGTGAACATGACAGCAAGTGAAGGCCATCGCTTCTTTCCATCCCCAGACTTGTATTCTAACAGAGTAAGTGGAAAATTCCAAAGAGACCAGGGGCCGGTGTTCAGAGACAGAAATAAGAGACTCTGAGCAGTGACAAAATAAATTGTTTTAATGGGAGACTTTCCGAAAGGGCAATTTTTCTTTTGCTCTCAACAGCCAGCTTTCCTACCCCGATGTTTCTTGGGGGTGCACTGGCTGAAACCCTAACCGCACAGGAAGCTAGGGTACCACTCTGACCCTCTGTTCAAGCCCCTCCAGGGATCCAGAGATACGTCTCAACATCAGGAGAGTTGAGTTAGCTGGCAGTCGGTCCAAAATATACAGCCATGCTGTGTGTCCAGGCCCAATGGAGGGGGCAAGGGACTCAGCTTCTGACGTAGGGTATTTCTCCACAGGGGAAGAGAGAGGGGGCAAATCACTTTGAAATTCCAACTCTGACCTTTACAAAGAAAACTAATAAACACTTTAGTATTATATACAGGGCAGAGGGGAGAGGAAATAGAGGGGAAATTGCACTTAATTACAGTAGTTTATAGTTTACACCCATTGGACAAATTTACTTCTTTAAAAGAAATCTCAAGATCATTTGGGGATGGGGGTGGGGAGGAGTTTGCTGATATTTACAGTGTGTTTGGCTCAGTTCAATAGCACGTGTCCTCCTCTCCTCGCTTCAGTAACAGATTCAAGTTTTCTCATCAGTTTGTTCGATGAAGGAGCATAACGGAGACACTACAGCTTTCTCTCTTCCTCTTCCCCAGATTCTTGTCTCCCACCTCTAGGACAGACGGGAATACTGGACATCTTGGGAGAGGCATCGTGACAATACTGCATAGAAGGAAGGCTGGGCTTTGGGCTGGACCTCCCAAGAATGGATTGTCCCAGGCACCAGCAGGATGTCAGGTGAGCAGGGACCTCTCACAGGTGCCTCTCAGGTCACTGGGCTTTTCCATGACAGCTGCCGGAGGGTTATGGTGTAGAAAATAGTGTCCTTGTTGCCACGCAAAATGTAAGTGATGTGTGGGCATCACCAGGCTTGAAGAGGACACTGCAGAGAGAGAAGGAAAAGGAGCTCAGCTGTGTGCATTTGGTAGGGATATGGACCATTCATCTGGTTTCTCCAAGAGAGCTAGCACCCCAATCAACTAGCCAAGAGCTGGAGGCCTGGGGACCTAGTGCACACTTGGTTCTGCAAGGGTTGGTCCTGAAGCAGACTCAGAGTACCAGGGGGAGGGCCCCAGTACTGGAGGCTTCTGAGGCCAATTCCTGGCGGGCCAGGCACAGGAGACCCCAGAAAGACGGGAGAAGCCCTCTGAGAGGAGCCATGTGATCCACCCCGGGTCAGCCTCCCTTTCCAGGGCCCTGCACCTCATTTACTTTAACTGCCATGGAACATCATTGCTCTCCTTTTTCCTTCTGGGGAGTCCCTTTTTGTTTCTCTCTGTCTCCTCCTTCCCTTTTCTTTGGCAGGCATCTAAGGGAAAGACTCTGCCTTTTGGCTCAGTACGCTGGTTCACTCAAGGCTCCCCCTCAAACACACACACACACACACACACACACACCACCCAACCTGAGATTATTATCTCATTCCATTATAATCTCATCAATCAGTGCTCCTCACCATAACCCTTTTTATGAAGTTACATTATCCCCATTTTACAGTTTAGGAAAACAAGGCTCAAGAGAGTGAAGTGTCCAAGGTTTCAAAACTAAGAGTCTGGAGCCAGAGATTCAATCCAGTTCTGGATGACCTCCAAGCACATGTCCTTTCTACTGGCTTCATGCTCTTGGTCAGCTCACTCTCTCAGTGCCTCAGTTTCTTCACTTGTAAAATGAGATGAGAGAAACTAATGCACGGAGGTTGTTGTGGGGATTCGATGACCCGACACATGCACAGTGCTTGGCATAATTGTTATTAGTATTCTACTGCCCAGTGCTCCTCTGTGCATCAGTCTCCTTGAGTCCTCCTAAGAGGGGACTTGAGCTGTGCATTCGTGTGAGAAGGCAGGCTTCTGACCCTTTAAAATTCTTTAGGCTTTGGACAGGGTCGTCTGATACCCTTTGCCTCCTCTTCCTCCCTCCATCCACCCCCTCTCTCAAGTCTCTTTACTTCCCACTGTCAGCCTTTTTCCAATTTTCGGATTTCAGCTGGTGGAGAGAGAAAATGGCTTGTGACCTTGCAGGTTTCAATAGAAGAGCAAACAAGAAGGGCAGATAAGGAGACGCCAGTGAGATTCTATGACCTGTCATTAGGGATGGGCTTCCCAGCTATCAAATGTTTGCTCACATAATAAAATGGTGGCAGAGCCCAAAATGTTGTCAAAGGAACTAGAGTTATTTGCCCCCTTCCGAGTCTAAACACAAACATCTGATAAGGGGTGCACTCTAGTCCCCCAGAACTGGAGGCCCAGCATACCCAGCTCCACAGAGGCTTTGCCCACAGGACCTCTGAGCGACTATGAAGCCCTCTATCTCAAAGATATGGTAGCTGTGGGGATTGCTAAAGATGTCCGAATTCTAAGATGATTCGTTACATAATGGTAATAGTTACCATTTACCCAGGTCCTACTGTGTGCCAGGCACCACGTTCACCCGTTTATACACATCATTGCACTCAATTCTTAGATCAATCCTTTAAGGAGGGTAATTACCATCCATTTATTTAACTAATTTTTCAGTGTCTACTAGGTGCTTAGCACTTTTTTAGGCACTGAGGATAGAGCTCTGTAAAAGTCCCTGACCATGTTCTCATGGAGCTTACATCCTAATGGGGCTTTTAAGCAATAAACAAGTAAACAAAGGAAAAATATAGATATAAAATAAAATTTCAGGTAAGAGGTTAGAGTGACTTGAGAGTAAAGGGAATACTTTAGGAAGGGGGATCAAGAGCGGCCTCTGAGGTGCTGACGTCTGAGCAGAATGAAATGAAGGAGCAAGCAGGTGAGGATGAGAAGACACCACAGTTGAGGAAGTCCTGAGGTGGGGATCAGTTCTCGGATGGCTGAAGCAGAAGGAGGGAGAAGAAGGTGAGAATGGAGATGCCGCAAGATTAGATCACATAGGGCCTTACAGGTCTCTGAATTTTATTTGGGTTGTAATGGGAAGCTATCGGAGGGTTTTGACAGGGGAGTGACATTGATTTTCCTTTTGAAGAGGTTGTTCTGGCTGCTGTGTGGCAAACAGACCACAGTGTAGCAAGACTGGAAGTGGGAGACAGGGGCCACAGCAGGAGACCAGAAAGAGGTAAGGGTGGTCTGGACAAGGACAAACTGATGGGGGTGGGGAGACGTGGCTGATTGAGGATGTATTTTAAAGGACCCCTAGCAGAATTTATTGATGGACTAAGTGTTGAGAGAAGCATCAAGGGTTCTTTTAGGTTTCCCACCTGAACAACTGGTACCATTTTCTCAAATGGAGAAGCTCAAGGAAGTAGTAGTTTTGGTAGGATTGAGATGCTCATTAGATAAATTAGGCATGGACATGTCCATGTCAAAGATGCACTGGACTTGTGAATGGGCACTTAGGGGAGAGGTCTGTACCGGAGACAGAATTTTAGGACCCCTCAGTATGTATACTTGATCCAAAGCCATGGGGTTGGAGGAGATCATCCAAGAGTGGGCACAGAAGAGAAGAGACCAAAGAATGAGCCCCAGGGCCCTCCAACAGGCACAGGTTGGGTAAACGAGGTGAGCTAAGGAGACTGAGAAGGAGTGGGAATGCAGAGAGCCAGGAATTCGCAATGTCCTAAAATCCAAGTGAAACAAGGAGCCAGGGATCAAAGTTCAAGATTGAAAAGTAACCATTGGCTTTAGCAACATGGAGATGTTAGAGAGCTGGACGAGAGGGTTCTATGGAGGGATGAGGACAAAGCCAGTCCAGAGTGGTCTCAAGAGAGAATCAAGGATGAGGAAGTGGAAACAAGAGAGTATAGATAACTCACTTGTGTTATTATCAATTTAGGTGAGAATAACTGTAGCTCTATTAATTGAAAGTATTGATTATAATTCCAGTTTTACAAATGAGGAAACTGAGGCCTAGAGAGGTTATATGTAACTTGTCCAAGGTCTCACAACAGCAAAGCTTGTTTTCTTAACCACTATATAAAGCCGCCTCCTTCTACCTTCTAAGTGGGACAACAAGGGGGAAATAAATGCCCTTTGCCATTTAAAAATCTTCCAAAGTTCCAGAGACACTTAGGGTTTTCAGCAGGGGAAGCTGAGTGTGACCCAGTTTTCATGTACTAGATGTTTCCTTTGGGCCAACGACTGAACTAAGTGTTTTACAAGTTATTATTATCCTTGTTTTACAGGTGAAGAAACTGAGGCTCAGAGAGGCTAAGACACTTCCTTGAGGTCACACAGGTAGAAAGTGTAGAATCTTGAGACTGGGTCTGCCTAAATCCAAAGTCAGTGCTCCTAACCGTCAGGTATACTGCCTCATCACCCAGTGGGGAGGGTTGGGAGGGAGGGGCACAGCTGCAGGGGATTTGTGAGGAGGCTGCCCACCTTCTTGTCAGCACTCCTGACTAGTGGCTGCTCTGTGAGCCCTCTCTTGACCTCCCTATAAACAAGGAAGTGAAGCAACAGTGGGGAGAGTTGTGGAAACAGGAGTCGGCTCACAGCCTGCCCACACTTGTTCTAACCAAGGCCAGTGCTTGCTGTGGTCTGTGTTTCCAGACTGGCAGGGCTCTCTGTGTTTTAGGAGTTCAGGCATAGACCCACTTAGACAGCAAGTCGCTGACACCCAAGAGGGAGGGGGTGGGGGGGAAGGTGGCATCAGCTCTGAAAAGGACAGATAGGAGTAGCTGCAGAAGGATTGGGAGCAAGAAAGTCCCAGCCTGAGGTTCCTGAAAAGTGATCCACAAGGCCCATGTCTGTCCTGAAAACGGGAAGTACTGGGATTAGACAGATTCAAGTTCAAATCCTGGTTTTAGCCTTATGCCTGCATAACCTTAGGTTGCTATTATGGTGCTTACAAATGGTTATTGGAAGGTGAGTAGTGTTGAATGGAATGAGCTTAAAATTTGGAGTGAGAAGACCATATCTGGAGGTCCAGCTCCAGAATTTATCATCTGTGTCACCTGGGTCAGGGCCTTCCTCATCTCAGAAACCTAGTTTCCTCCTCCATAAAACAGGCATACAAATATCTACCTTCAAGATGAGCAGGAGGATTAGCCAGAAAAGGTAAGCTGGAAAAATCCCTGGAGTGCTGCTTGGCAACTGGGAGATTTTCCAAAAAATGCCCCTCCCTCCCTCCCTCCCTCTCTCCCTCCCTCTCTCCCACCCTCCGTCCCTCAGTCCCTTCATTCTTTACTGAATATCTACTGCAGCCCAGGTATTTGGCTAAGCACAAAGGGTTGGGTGCTTCAAGAGGCCCCTGAACCGTCTTGCTTTTTTCCTGGGGGTGGTGAGAGAGAGAATGGGGATCAGGGATCTGGAGCTCGGACGTGCTGGCAAGATGGTTCTAACCCTGAGAAATATAAGTGTCAAAACCTCCTCGACCACAGGGAGACCAAGGATTGTGTTACATATTGAAGGAGCGGGTAGAGGTGGTCTCCTGCAGGACCACAGCCAGAAAGGAGGAAGAACAGGGGATACCACTCTGAATATTTTACTATCCATGGGCACTCTGTGCGGCACCTTGACTATTCTGTTAGGTGTGGGGTGAGGTTTTCCTGGTTTACAGATGAACAAACTGAGTCTCACTGGACTTAATTAACTGCTCGAGGTTATATCACAGGGGTGCGGTGCTGGGATTAGCTCAGGTCTGTCTGCTCTTCCTACCATTCTTTGATTCCCCTAAAATAGCATTTCCCAGGATGTATCCCTTGGAGCTGAGCATCTCCCTGTTCATGGAGCACGTTAGCACTTGGAAGATTCTGAGAAGCTTTGCCCTGAGGTGTTAAAACTTTGTTTAATCCAGCAGTTCTCCCCATATATTTGACCAAGGAATCCACCTCTCTTCATACTCTACATGCCCCTAATACCTAGCAATGTCTTGAAACACTTTGTGGAAAATAATACTTTAAAACAACGAAAAAGCAGAATTGCAACCAGATCTCTTCGGGAGCTCACTTCTGACCCTTTGCCTTAGGAACAGAGTTTCTACAAACTTTCTCTCCCTCGGATTCCTTCTGCTGTCAGGAGGCAGCACCTTTACCCTCATTTCACTTTAGTCTACCTTGCCCACTTCCTCCTTCTCCTTCAGTTTGTAGGAAGAAAGTTTCCTGATAAGAATACAGTGTGTGGTCTCAGGTTTTACTTTTGTCCCTGACCACTAAAGACAATAAGAGCAGCAATTACCAGGGATATTTTAAAGATGGGGATTGGAAGACAAATATTGCTTCATAGAAAGAGTCCAGGATTTGGAGTCAAAGACCAAAGTCTGGAGGCTCGGCTCTGGAACCAATCATCTGTGTGACTAGGGCTGGTCACTCCCCATCTCTGAGCCTCAGTTTACTTCTCTGTACTTCTTAGGATTTTGCAACAAAGAGAAAATTGATAAGGAAATGTTCTTGAGAAGTATAAACTGTAAAGTGACAACATGATAGTTTTTATCCTTATTAAGTGTAATCATCATGATCATCATTCCAGAAATGAGTCTATCGCCAGACTCCTGAAAAGTCTGGAGACATGGAGAAAACTTCACAGTATTCTAGAAGGCTGTTCATGAAGCTTCAAGCTTGGCTGGCCACTCTGTCCAGGGAGGGGAGAAGCCACTCGGGGGCCAATGCAGCATCTCAGGGAGCATCTTGAAGTATTTTGATTAAGAGACCATTTCCTGAATTCAGAGGACTTGTTTCAACAAGCAAGCATCAAAGTCAACTTGGGAAAGACAGGAATAATTAATCACAGGCCCGTCTAGGGCTGAGCAAGCGGCAGATGGATTGATAAACCTTTCAAAGGAGAAGGTATTCCCAAGGAGGGCTGCTGTGCCTGGCTGCCCCCCTGATTGAGATTTGTGAGCACAGATAAATGTTTTCCCTACTCACTACAAAGAGTGGGAAATCTCATGGGAGTTGAAGGGCAGGGCAATGGGGGTTGTACTTTCATCTTCCCTTGGGTGAGAGGAGAGTGGCAAGGCAGGTCCCACACCTCTCTTCCTCTACCCCCAACTCCAGAGCCCACTGCCCACGCTATGTGTATGTTTCAGTATCTAAGACGTGACAGGTTCTCAATTTATGCAATGTCACTGAATCCTCAGAACAAGGAGATGTCACGAATTTCATTTTACAGATGAAGAAACGGAGGCTCAGGGAGGCCCAGGTCACCCAGCAAATGGTAGAAACAGAAATAGAACCCACCTGCTCCACTACACCACAGGAGTAGGGGCAGATGGAGGCAAGGGGAAGAACAGAGAACCCCGAGCCTGCAAAAGGTCCTACTCTGAAGCTCACGGCAGTGGATGAAGTGTGATTTGGAGGGCCCAGATGGAAGAAAGGGCATCGACAAGGCCAAACCCTGCCAAGAGCCTACGACATGAAGTTCAGGGCTGTCAACTATTTATCTAGTAATCAATAAAGGCCAAACAGTTCCCACACTACACAGACCCCAGCCACTAAAAGGTCCTTTTGTGTTATTCTGGAATTGTCATCAGTGCTCAGATACCTTGTCCTGTTTTTCTAACTCTCGGTGTCCCACTGTAGTCCAGTGTCCAAGTTGCAGCAGCGGTGAACCTCACCATTGGTCGTCTTTGCAACCCCATTGCCTCTATGTGGAGGTGGGAATTAGTCATCGACTGAAACAGTGATTAAGCCTCTGGGTTCCCCACTCTCAGTGTACCAGGAAGTTGATCAGAAGTTTCTTAATGAAAACAGCAAGTGAATGCAGCCCCCCGGAAAGGCCAGGCTGTCTACTGGGGAGTCCCCATACGTTGGCAGAATTGGATCATTCTCTGGAGCTTACAATGTTTAGGGTCCAGCCTGGGTCATCAACTGGGGTAATCAACTTCAGGACCTCTGACTTACTTTCTCCATTGACTAAGTGGGGTCAATTTGTGGAAAATCCTCAGGGATTCCTCTTACAAAGCATGAAAGTCGACAAGGAGGGTCTGACTTTCTGAGCCCTCCTTGCAAATACCTTTTCCATGGATCATCGATCAATCCATCAGGGAAATACTCAATTGCAATGTCTAAATGCCCTGCATAATCCAGTCAAACTTTGAATCTTATCAAAGTTCAATAATCCGCATTTAGTGTCACGCTGGGGAAGAATAGAGGGCAATAAGCCCCTTTAGCCTGGCTTGTGGCCCATCTTGTTTGACCTGAGACCTCAGGGATTCCTTTAGCAAGTAACAGGAAGCCTCAGAAGGACCACACTATGACCACTTGCCACACCCTATGCACATTAATAGACTTAGTCATAGCCCCGTTCACCAATTCCCATCCTGCTGGCATTACCTGTTTACTGGAAGACATGTTGGTGAGTGTACTGATGCTGCTGGTATCTGTTACCACCATCGCAGATGGAAACCGGGAGGTATGGGAATACTGGGGGGGCTCCTGCTTGTGTGTGTACACTGGAGAGACAGAGTGAAGACAAAATCAAGTTGAAGATCACACAGGTGCGTGTACAACTATAGACCCTCCATCCCAAGCCATAGTTCTTGTCGCCCTGGCAGAGAAAAGGGTGTGGCAGTGGTAGTGGGTATGTTTGGCAAGGCTGTATGATGTGGTGAAAGGAATGGGCTCCTTAATCAAGTTTCTTAACCTCAGTTTCCTCACCTGCAAAATGGGAATGAGATCTGTTATAAGATTAGAAGAGTCCACATGTAAAGTCCTTTGTACCAAATAATAAACAGCCTTGCCAGTGCCTAGTATGTAGTGGTACTTGGAACATCCCTATTCCTCTGCCTTTCAATAAAATTATAGATGCCTGGGAATCAAACAAGTGATCTTTGGGCAAATGTGGCCCATCTGAGATTTTAAGCCAAAAAGGTTCTAAGTAGCTAGCAAACATAAAGCAGCTAGCCAGCACATGCTTACCGATTCTGCCACGACTCAAATACCAGGTCTCATGCTAGCAGTTATAGAATGATTAGTAACTGTAATGAGACATGTATGTAATTAATTGTGTAATTTCTGGGCTGTTCCATTTTGCACCAAAATGACATGACAGTCTTATGACATCACAGAAATGTGAAGGATGATAAACAAAAGGAGCCTAGATTCAATAAAACCTTCAGAAACATGAGACTCAAGTTTTAGTTTTTCCGGTACATATCCAGCAAATCTGGAACCTTTCAGTTATTCATAAAATCCATGTAAATTCCAGGTCACGTGACCACCAATGAAAGCATGTGGATGCTTAGCCATGAGGGAGGTGAAGGTCACTGCCTATGCCTTACCTTGCCCTTCCTGTTCAGGGAGGCTGTTCATTTCCTGGCCCAGGGTCCCTTAGGCTATCTCCTCACGGTCACTCAGGACTGCCGGGCCTCAGCAGTCCACAGGAGGCTGATGATCACTTTCTGACTGTCCCACCTGGCCTAACCACCAAGGAAGCCTGCCCAGGAGAGGGGATGGGGGCACAGCTAGGTCTGGGAGGAAGTGGGACACATGTGGTCCCGGACTCTGCTACAGGCTGTGGCAGATTTTTAGAAGCCACGAAAATGCGATTGGAATGTGAGATGGTGCTCAGAAACCAGCTCCACAGGCCTGGGTGGGGATTGAGCCCAAAGGACAGACAAGGCTTGAATTTGGCCGTTTTTCCTCAGATCTACAGCTCTGCCCGAGGCAGCCAGGAAGAAACTCAAACTCCTTCCCCATCCCTGACTTACAAGTTCCTTAATAATCATTTGCTTTTCCATAACCCTTCATGCTTATAAAGCACAATTCACACCTATTTTTATTTCATCTTCATAAGACCCTGTATGTATATTATTTCCATTTTATGGATGAAGAGATTGAGGCTCTGTATGGCTAAGTAACTTGCCAATGGTTAAGTGTCAGAGCCAGGATATAAATACAGATCTGTCTGACTTCAAGACCAGCATTTTATTTCACAGACTTCTCTGGTATTTCTTTAAGCCGGGCCTAAATCAACCTTTCTGTGATGCTTCCCCAAACTTGGAGGTCAGGGGCTATAGCCAGATCTGGCTGGAGGACTGGGGGCCTGGGGCTCAGGATGGGGGAAAAGATAGAGGGATTGGGGTTGGGTGAGAAATAAGAGGGTTGACAGGTAGACCTAAAGGGCAGGGATAGAAATTGGTATGGGAAACAGCCTCTGGGACCGGAGGCAGAAACTCTAATCCTCCTGGCCCAGAAGGTGCGTGGGTGGTGTTTTCAAGCCATGTTCATGGGTTCTTGAGTAGAGACGTTTGGGTTGTGTTGGTTGGAGAGCATGGGGACTTTGAGAGCTTAGGAAGTCAAATGGGTTTCCAATTACATGCAGCTCTGATTGTTTGGTAATGGCTGCTTGGAATTTTGGATTGAAAAGGATTCTTATGCTGAGCTGAGGCTCACTAGGGAAGGTGCTGTGGCTGACTGGTGATAGCCTCCACGGGTGCCTGAATGGGAAAAACATGGCATATGTATGTCCCACATATGTGCTAACCTGCTCTCTATTGCCATCTCCCCTTTACGTGGGAGCTGTCTTCTTCAAACCTTCCTCTTGGGAATCTTGGGGGTAGAGAAGGAGACTAGAAAAGGCACAGCCATGGGAAGCGGCTGTGGCTCAATCAGTAGGGCTCCCGTTTACCATATGGGAGGCCCCGGGTTCCCGGGGCCTCCTGGTGAAGGCAGGCCCGCCCGCACAGTGTGGTTGGCTGACCCAGCGAGCACAAGCAGCAAGGGGGGGATAAATGAATAAATAAATAAAATCTTTAAAAAAAAAAAAAAAAGAAAAGGCACAGCCACACACACGAGTTATGCTGGAGAAATAGTCTATAATAGTTAGGGAAAAGTGACCAAAGGCAATTCCGACCCAGAGGGGAGAAGTCGGAAGTGGAGCGCCCTTCACGCTGCCTCTCCCAGCCCCCAACAAGCCCCTGTCCTTACTGTGGGAGTTCTGCAGCTGAGTCACGGCAGCCATGAAGGGCTGCTGGGCCATGTGGCTGCCTGGGCTCTGCTGCATGAGGGGCTGCTGGTGTGGGCTGTGCAGCTGCTGGGAGAACTGGACGGGCTGCAGGGCTGCCAGGCTGCCGGCCACACTGTTGATGACGGGGACGCTCTGCGCCTGGGAGGTGTTGAGGCCTGTGGGGCAAGAGAGAAAGATCAGAAATGGTTTCAGGGATGAGGAGAGGCAAAAGGATGGGAGCTGTCATTGACTGAGCCTACTGCTTTGGGCCAGGCACTGGGCTAAGCTGTTCTGTCAGAGAGACCTGGGAAGCAACTTTATAGACCCATTTTACAGACAAGGAAACTGAGGCTTGAGGAAATTCAGGGACTTGCTGAAATATCACAGTGATCCCAAAGTCATCCTGTGACCTACCAAACTTTGCTCCCTTAAGGTTACCAAGGCCCTGGGAAAGCTGCCTTTACTTGTTCACTCTATTCCTAACTCAATGGGAGGGACTTGTCCTGTACTCTCAGGGCAGGACTAAAGGTGTCCCTTCTAAGGTGAAGACTATTACCCAGATCTATCTGTCCAGCAGAAGGCAGGGGTGTGCAGGGACCCACATTTTGATGAAAAAACAAAACAACCTCCAAAGTCCATTTAGTGGACTGTGCAAAGACCCCAAGGCCAGGTGCTCACTCTCTTGACCGAAGTGGAGAGGGGGAGAAACACTGGGATGCAGCCAGTCTTTCTCCTGATGAAATGGGCATACTCTGATCTGGTAGCACAGTGGGTGTGGCATCAAAAGGACCCAGCATTAGGAAGAGAAAGGAGTACATTACGATTGGCCCTGGTGAGCTTAGTGGGTGCTGCCACCTTTCTGCTCTGGGCCTGTGTCAGGGCCCAAGGGGCTTGGCACTGTCTGCATCCTGAGGCCTCCTCAGAACCAGGCCAGCACTGCAAGAACTGGGTCCTCTGGTCCCCACCCTCTCTCTGCTCCCTGGGAGGGACTTTGGGGAAGACAGGCGAGGCAGGGTGGGAGTGGGATTGAGAAGATTAGGAGGGAAGACACCCCAACCTCTTTCCTGGAGCCAACTCTCCCTTGATTTTGCTTTCTGGGAGGTGGAGAGGAAGTAAGGGGTGGAAAGGAAATAAAGGTCTATTTTAGATAAATGCGGAAGGTGAGCCTTTACTGAAGAGGAGAGGGTTTCATAAGCAGATTCGTGGGAAGTCCTCCAGGGAGATAGCATAAAACCCTCAACAATTGCCTACTCAGAGCTTTAGCTGATAGGGTTATCGGAAACCTAAAAGGTGAGACCCTGAGCAGAAGTGCCCTTCTGGTTCTCCTGGGTCGGGGTGGGACTGGACCCTCTGATCATCCTCAGAAAGTGCTATCTCCAACTCCCCAGGGCACTCAGCTTCTCCCCAAGCCAGTGCCTCACCTGATACCCTGATACTGTTTCCCTTTCCTTCCTCTTCTTTATGATCTCAGTCCCTCAGGAAGAACCATGGATTTCCTGTTTTCCCAGGAGCCCATTGCTACTGCTCCTTTTGAGAAATCTCTGCCCAGGAAAGCAAATTGCCCTGGTCTAGGGTGGATGACATTTGAGGGCACAGTTCTGAAACCTGCCCATGTTTCATCAGAATCACCTGGGGGAGCTCTTTACGAACTATACATTCCTGGGCCCCACCCAAGACTTAATGAGCCAGAACCTTTAGAGGTGAGGTCCAGGAATCTTATTTTCAACACATTCCTGTGATCCTGATTTGTCTCAGATCCAGGTTTGAAGACCACTGTTGTCATTCAAGTGCCCACAGTGTTGTGACTCTTAGTCTTTTCAATCCATTCGCTTGGGTGCTGGTTCCTTAACGAGTGAGCCATGAAGGAGCATGTAGTCCATCCAGTAGATGAGTGGAGAACGGTGAATTGGCTCTGCCCAGTAATTTGCTATCACATTTGCAACGGGCCTCTGCAGTCCCAAGGGCACAGGTACCTGACAGGGCATGAGTTGGCTAAATGAGGATGCCTGCAGCCAGATCTTCATCCTGTCACTCCAAAGGGTGGGGCCACTGTGTCTTGGCAAAGTCTTCTGGTGATCCTCACCCTTCTTCATGCTCTCTTCACCCCAAGTACATAGACACACACACATGCGTGCACGCACACACACAACCTTCTAAGGTCAATGTATACTCTGATTTTGCCCACCACAATAGGATCACTGAGAGAAGGTAGGGAAGCAGGTGAAGGAAATTAGGAGGAACAAAATGGAAAAATATGGAATAGCCCCAGCGAAAATTTTAGTTCAGATAGTGCCTGAAAACATAAGTAATTGTGTACGTCGACTAAGGCTTCAAGTGGGAGGAAAGAAAGTAAGTGGGACAGTCAGTTTGTCTATCATTTTGGATGTAGAAATAAGGAAGTGGGATATTTTAGCCATGGCCCTTTTTATTCAACCTTCTATAAGGCAAGCAAGCTGGTTTCAGGTATCCTATCTCATTCTCACTCCAAACCCTGATATTAGTATTACCTGAAAGCATATGAAACCCTGGTATCATACTCCAAGAGAGTTCAGTGAAAAAACAGTAAATCTAAAATAACTTTTTATTTTGTAAGTCCACTAAAGCCTTCTGCACCCCCATTTTCCCTCTGCAAAAATAAACGCAGAGCGTTTCCGTTTCTGAGCAGCTAAGGATAGAGTGAGAGCCACACAGACCCATTCTGTCAATGTATATTGAGTGCCTCCTATGGGCCAACCCGTTTTGTCCTCAAAGGGCACATCAGTTGCCCTCTTCAGAAGTGATGGGAGTTCCTACTCTAGCTGGAGCCGATTTGGGGAGATGGGAGGGAAGGAAAGGGGAAAGAAAGAAAGAAAAAGGCAGAAACCAAACAAAGAGGCTGTCAACATGGGCACAAGGGAGACCAAGAGGACAACAGGGCATCTCAGGGTTAAAAGAAAGAAATGGCCAATGCGCCACATTGGATCTCTTCTAAGACTTCTCAGGAATACTTCCAAGGATCACAACAATCATTTCGAGAAACAATGATCTGTCATTATGAAGCTGAAAATACGCTGAATACTCATTAACATTATAACTCTCTGAGAGGCATCCACAGCCCTTCCCATGCCCTGAAATGGCTCATTTGTGACAGGGCACAGGCTTACTGTGGAATAGGAGCCTTCTGGAGCTGGAAGGACCTGACCTATCTGCCTGCTCCTTAAAGATCTCAAGGCTCAGAGATGCTACAATGGATTGATCTCAAGGTCCCTTTCAATGGGTCTCCCTTAGGACCATGCAAAATTCTCCATTCAGAAGGAAATCCATCATGTCTTGCTGCATCTTCAGCAACCCAAAGACTCATCAGCACAACCTCCTGGAAAAGCTGTCATATACTTAGGGATAGGAATGAACATTAGTCAGAAGTCTAAGCTTCAATATAATACATAGTCACGCTTTATCAGTTTGCAAGCATGTGTGTCGACAGTAATTTGATCACCTCAACCACCCATTTTACAGATGAGAAATTGAACCCAAAATAATCTGATCTGATCAAGGATGCAAAGCTGGTAAGCTATGACTAGGCTTCAAATCCATTCCAGAGTTTTCTCTTGCTTTAGGCCAAACGATTCAAATATTGTTGAGGAGGGAGATAAGAAACTAAAGAAATTAAATCAAATCTACAAAGTGCATTTGAGTTTGAAGTTCTACAGTCCTTTTTTTTTTTTTTCAATCACATTGATCCTCTTCCTGTTCCTCTCTGCCCTCAAGTTTTCTGACCAAGAACAGAACTTACTTTGTGCAATGGCCATGACTCCAGAGAGGGGGGTCATGATGAGGTTTTGAGATTGCTGGGGGTTGTGGTGGGACAGGCTGTGGATATTCGTCAAGGTGCTGACGGGGGGCAAACCTCCTCCTGAGACTGCTATCTGCTGGAGAGAAAAAACAAGAGCAGCATGAGCAAACTGGAACCGCAAAGAGCAGTGCCCCAAGTGACAAGACTTAATTTCTTTGCTACTCAGAGGACATTTACTGATGCATTCATTCATTCACTCAGTCATAATTATTAAGTACCTACTGTGGGGACAGGGACTCTAGGTGCTAAGGAGATAGCAGTAAGTAAAACAGACAATAATCCCTGCCCTCATAGTACTTATATTTATTGGCTATCATTAAGTTACTAGCCTGCTTCGGAAGTTCTTCTACAATGTCTATCATATGACTGTCACTTGTTCACTTTGGCTTGTATCCTCTGCCTACTATATTATTGGTGCTAAGGACATATGATTGTTAAAAATAATAATTGAAGAGATGCCCTGTGATTTGCCAGTGAGAGCAGGTTAGGGACCAGGCAGAAGCACAGGAAAGCTCTTACCAAGTATGACTCTACTAGGCACTTTGCATGTACTATCTCACAAACATCACTAGGAGGTAGACACCACTGTCACCCCCTTTTCACAGATGAGAAAACTAAGGCTCAGAGTAGATATGTCTCTTGCCTAAGAGACTAGTAAATGGTAGAGCTGGTATTCAAACCCAGGTCTATCTGACTCCAGAACCCAAGTTCTTACCTGTTATAAGAGGACACCCCTAACCCACAAGTGCTATAGGAGTCAGGGGAGATCCCATAAATCCAGCCATATTTGGGTTTCTCTACTTTTCCCAAATCTTGACACTATACATTAAAACAAAATTTGTTTTGTCAAGGAGCTGATGTTGCAATGATAAGGCCCCAACCCTTGGGGCCCCCAGGTACCCCATTCTGTTTCACCGTTATATCTTAACGACAGATTAGTCTGGGAAAGCTGATTTAAAAAGAAAATCACTTCATAGGGGGCCTCTGCATTGAATTCTTTTATTTATTCTTAATCGTGTCTTTTCTTCATAGATTACCTTTCCAAGTGTATGACTGCATCAAAAGCATGTAATGTTAATAGGTCTCTTCCTTGCTAGTCTAGTTCATCTACATGTCCTAGTGCATTGGGTGGAACTTTCTGAATAGTATTAAACAACAACAGCAGTCACTGACGTCCTTGTTTTGATTCTGATGTTAACAGCAATGCTTCCAATGTTTTCCCATTAATTATAAGGGACCTGTCAGTTTTACACACACACACTTTTTTTTTCATGATAAAGAAGTAATCTACTATTTATGGTTTTCAACTGATTTTTAAAATTGTTATTAAAAAAGGACTACCTGGAGCAGTTACTGTCTGCTGCTAAGGTTTCCACTACAGATGCAAGAAAAGGAAGATCCTCACGCTTTCTGTCTGTCTGATTGTGGCAGCCAAGATTGAATGGGGGAATACAGGAAATTCTAAAAACATGAGGAAGGGGAAATAATCTTTGCAACTCAGAAATAAACTTAAAAACAGAAAAAAAAAAAAAAAAAAAGAAAAGAAAAGAAAAGAAAAGAAAAGAAAAGAAAAGAAAAGAAAAGAAAAGAAAAGAAAAGAAAGGACTGTCCCCCTCATTCTGAACTGACCCAGACACTCCTGATGGCATCAGGAGCCCCTAGAGGTGCTTTAGGAGTTAGGGCATATTAGCTGTCTGAGGCACTCGGCATGTACCCAGTGAGCCTCAGATTATGGGTCTCACAGGAGCTAAGACACTATCTCTTGCCCTGCCCTTCTGGTCAACCCCATAGCTTCCAAGCTTAATTTGAAAAAGAAAGAAAGAAAAAAAACTAAATAGGTTTGTTTGTGTTTTTAAAATGAGCATCAAGAAATGAGTTAGGGGTCACATGACCACGAAGGAATTCTGACCACATCAAACAAGAGAGAACCAGCCGGACTGTTGGACTTGTTTTTCAAAATGTCAGAGTCATTTGAAAAAAAAAAAAAAAAAGAAGTCAGTAACTGGGACTGAATCCTTTGGGTAATATGGTCCTGTGGAAAAAGTTAAAGTGACAGCAATCTCTCTGCCAATTTTGGTGTTTGGTTTTGATGGTGACCCTATGAACAATGATAAAAACAATACCTATGTGTATAGCCTTAGGGTTTGTAAGGTGCTTTCACTGATTATCCTCAATAGATAATGACACAAGCAGGGCAGGAAATATTATTGCCCCTATGTACAGATTAAGAAACTGATCCTCAGAAAAGTTGAGAGACCAGCTCTGTGTCCCTGGACCAGTAAGGAAGGAAGCTAAATTCAAACCCAGGTCTGCCGTAGTTTAAATCCTACACATTTACTATGTTTGGGAGCCAAGTACCCGTGGTGGTTACTTTCCACTCCAAAACGCAACCATATTTTCTGTTTGCCTCTAGGACTGATGGAAGCTAGGGAGTTGCCAAGGATATTAGTGATGATCCTTACATGCTAATTTAGAGAGCTCTAAGGATATAAAAGCTGCCATTTACAGTCCCTTCACTATTCTGTGGGCTCTACACACCTACAACCTATGAGGTTGATAGTATCCCTATTTTGCAGACCTGGAAACTGAGAGAAGGTAAGAAATGTGCCCAACGGAAAGAGTTGGGGTCAAAAGCAGGCTATCTGCCTCCAAGGCTTGAACTTTTCACCTTTAGGCTATACTGATTTGATACTGCAGAAGGATCCAGTATGTGCTTCTTTTTATTAACTTTTTTTATAACATGTTCACACACACAGGCTGCAACCCTAAACCTGATCTGATTTTTGTCAGTGCATGCCATTTGGGCATGGGGGTGGGGTATAGATGATGTAACAGAGAGCTCAAATGGATCATCATTATTTCCAAAACCAAGCTCTGGGCGAAGAGTTGAAAGGCATGTCCTACTGAAAGACAGCACACAGAGGCTGTCATTCCTATTATAGGGCTTATTCAAAGAACACAGAGCTACAGTGGATCCTCACCCCAACCCTATGACATAGGCATTAGCATCCTCCATTTTACAGAAGAGGAAACTAAGGGTCAGCGATTTGTCCATTCTACTGTTGGTAAATGAGAGCCAAAACATGAACACAGGACTGCACAGTGCCCTTGCCTTGGTGGTGCCCTTGAATTCCTTTTAAAATATACTCCCCTCTTGGAAGTGGAGGTGGCTCAAGAGATTGAGTGCTTCTCTTTCACATGGGAGGTCCCGGGTTCAGTTCCTGGTACCTCTTAAAGAGAAGAGGAGCAGACACAGAGCGCACACAGCGAATGGACACAGAGAGTAGATAGTGAGCACAAACAATGGGAGGTGGGGGTGGATAAATAAATCTTAAAAAAAAAAAGATCCATAGAAAGAAAAATCGATAGGCATATTTAACATGTGAGGAAAAATATATGACTATAGTTGACTGTAATACACACACACACACACACACACACACTCCACTCTTGCCTTGGTGGACCAAGATCTGTGATGGACCTGTTAGAGCTTAATAGAGAATGGACTTTTGAATTTGGGCATCCAGGGATGGCGACACAGTCTATGAGCCATGGTGTTAGAGATGAATGAAAAGCTGGTCCCCGCAAACAAGCCCCCAGGTGTTTGCTAATGGGGTGCCCTGTGTCTCAATCATCAATCTAGTAAACCTACGGTCTAGGGCACTGGCCAACAGAGCAGGAAGAAAAGAGCATGTCTGTGGGCTAGGTTTGGAGCAGCCCCTGCCTGGGTGGGGCAGCTTGCCTCCTAGAGGATGGGAAAGGGAGCTAAAAGAAAAACCCCAAGGACCTCCAAGCACTAAGAGCTGAGACATGGACAGTTTTATCAGTTGAGAAGGCAAGGCTTCCTCCACAAGGCCCCCTTCTCCAGAGAAGCCTGGCTAACTCTTAGCCTTGTTTGGATCTCAGAGTGACTCTTGATAACAAACCGTTCTTCATGAAGAATAATCTTTCTGAGGGGATGAGGAGAGGGTAAAGGGACAGCAAAACAGTTACTTTCCATGGGAGTGTCCTTTCAACTTTTGTTTGCAGAGACCACCTCCAGGAGAGCTGCTCAGGTCCTCTAAAACCAGAGCTGGCAGGGCTAGCTCTCCCCTTAGAAACTATACTTTGTTTTTCCTCCAGGCAGCCAGGGACTCGGTCACCTGTGACTCACCATTCCCGTGTTGCCCACACAGCACACACGTCAAGTCTAAAATGGCATCTGCTCCCGTCACCTACCACCCTGCAGCCCCCACCGGCCTTTGGGTCAGACACCTCGAGGGAATGTGGGCAGCTCCACCTTCAGCTTGGAAGCCAGGAACCTGTGGCTCCACCCTGCCCTGAAACAGAGCCTGACCCAAAGAATAAAGTTTTCCATTTCCTACTCTCATTTGTGTGGTAATGCACCTGTTCTCTCAAACGATCTCCTCTGTGCTTGGGTTGCTAGAGGAGGATTAAGACCTTGAAATTTCAAAATTCAAATAGTCTGTTTTTCAACAAGTATGCTAAACTCACACCTGGCTGTGGGGGCGTGGTTACACATATAGAAAACTTGTTTTAGAGAGAATAAATTGACGTTAACATAATAACATCAGCAATACTGCCATTTTCCAAATATTTACTATGCCAAACACTGTGCTGAATAGTTCACGTTTATGCCTTCAATGGCCCAATTGTTATTACCCTCATTTTATAGATGAGGAAAAGAGACTTAGGTAGTTCAGTAACACGTCCAAGGCTACACAGCTATTAAGTGCTGGGGCTGGGATCTGAGCTCTCCTTGTCGTTACTTCAAAGTCAGTGTTTCTCACTCACTCATAAGCACTGCCCCACCCCACCTACCATTTTGTTCTGTGACCTTCACTGACATGGCATCCAGTGTCCTTCAAAATCCCAATTCAGGAAGCCTCTCCCTGCCTCCTGCCTCCACTAAATCCTGACTTGCTAATGACTCTCCTGCCAGCACCAAGGAGGTGGTGTTTCAAAGTGGGACGCTCTCTGGGGTTAAAAAAAGAAACTGCTTTGGAGGCCTTGGGGTGGGGGTGGGATACGACTGAACATTTTATCAACACGAATGTCATTGGCAGCCCCAAAACAAACAGTGTCCCACCTGGTTTGCTCCTTTATGAGGCATTCAATCAATAAAATGAGAGCAGGGCTCTGTCAGATTTATTGGCTGGGTTCAAACCGAACACCTCTCCTACCCGCCAAACGCTGGTCACCAGCTCTACCTCTCCATTCCAACTCTGGACAGCCCTCATTTTCCCCTGTGGGGCTACAATGGTTCATTGTTTGAGGCAGGCCTTGTGAGAAATTGTGTTTATTTTGCCTCTTATCTTATCAGCTCCAGAGCTACAATGGCCCAGGTGTACTCACCATTTTACCATCAGGTGAGAGGAGATTGTGGCCCGGGTCCAGGCTGGCTGGGGAGACTTGCTGTAAAACTGACTGGCTGGTCACCATGGCGCTGTTGCCATGGTGACTGATTGTTGAGGCGGAAGTGACCTCATTGTTTCCCTGCTGGCTGTAGCGCACTCCTGCAAAACAATGCAAACCCAATAGGGAACATTAGTGGCACCAGAGCCCTGGAACACTGACTTGGTTCCCCTCGTTTTCAAGGGTGGATGACAACAATACAAAATTGCCTTATCCTCCCCTCCCCACCCACAGGAAATACTGGCCATCTTTCTTTAGGGCAAAGGTGGCAGGGATGCATGGCCTCTATTCTGAGTCTAGAATGCAAGCTCCATGAGGGCAGGGCATTTGTTTGTTTTGTTTTGTTCATAGCTGCACTTGGTGGCCACTCCATTAATATCTGTTTGAATGAACAAATGAATGAATTCTGCTTGTCGTTGCTTTCACATGGCTCTTTTAGGGTGTAGGGACTGAGATTGACTTTCTCTTCCTGGCTGGAGTATTTCTTTTAGTCTTCAAAATGCCTTCCAGAAAAATTTCTCTGGCATCCACTGGCTCTGGGGGCTGCAAAGTATGAGTAGACCCATTTTACAAAGAAGAAACTGGCCAGTGACCCTTGTAAGAGCCATAGCAAAATGCATACATCCTTTGGCAGAGCCCAAGAGGCTGGGGGACATGAGCAGAGCAGAACAGGATGGAGCTGCAGCTGGGAATCTTTGGCTCTGGAACTCACATTCCTTGCTGGGGTCCCATTTGGCTGACTTCCAGGGCACAGGGGAAGGCGCATCTGCCAGGAGGTGGGGCAGGCAGCACCCACAGGCGGGAGGTGGATGCTTAGTAAACCACTGCAGTTTGGTCTGCAAGGGAGGGGAGAACCACAGTCTGTTTACAACCTCACTGCTCTGACCCTCCCACTTGCTCAGGAACCAAAACTGAGGTCTGTTCTCAAAAAAAGGGAAAATGCTGGACAGGGTCCAGGCAACTGAAGGAAGCTGAAGGAGTCCAAAGAACCCTGGGTCAAGTTTACAGAAGCAAAGTCTTGCTTGATGTGCCCATGAAACAGCCAAGGGCAAGGCTGGGGAAGATGTTTCACCCTAAGATCAAAACTTAGAAAAACAATGTTCCTGTTTCTTGCTTTGGATTTGACAACAGAGTTCGGGGGACCCTATCCCTACCTGCAAAGAGGGAGATCAAATGCTCTGGGTGTGGGGTCACTTGGAGAAGTGGGCCAACTATTTGGATGTCCTTCTCCTTTTGCCCAATTTCCCAAGGCAAACTGTTAACTGTGCACTGATCCTGCTGGTCTATTGCCCCCTGCCCTGCCTCATGCCCCCACTGGAACCCCATCTTCCAGAGGAGGCCACAGTAAATCCCCCTTCTCCTGCCCCACCAGGGGCCAGGCAAACTGCCACAGCCAGCAGCCTCCAATTCTGTAAGATGAAGCTTGTCAAAAAGACCCAAGCCAGTTTTCCTCGGATCCTGTAAGGATATTACCTAAGGCTAACATGACCTAGAGATTAAGAGGGCTGGGGAAAAAACAAACAAACCCCAAGGCAGGGTTCTAACCTTCAAGAACAACTTGTTTGACTATAAGTGGTTTGATGCCTGCTCTATGAGCTTTTTTCTATTGGTTGTTTTCCCATCTTGTGATCCAAGGGGCATGCTAGTGGAGGGGGTGTTGACAGTAGAACAGCCCTGGAATTCGGTGGTTATTGGTTTTGGGTACTGCATTTTTTGGGAGCAACAGAAGCCATGAAGTTAAAAGAAGAAAAGGCTTCCACTTCTCCAAACCAAGACCCCCACCCAGTCCTGTCCATCTTCCTCTTGCATCTATCTTCAGCTACTGGGTCTCCTATTTGCTGCCCTCTACTCCAGCCCATTGGATTAAATTTGGTTCTCTTCTCCACTAACGTTCACCACCAGGTTCCCAGCAGCTGCTTCCAACAGCTACAGGTATTGTTATACAGAATAAAAAAAGAGATTTGAACCTTGTGAGCTCAGAGGGCAGAACTAGGTCCAGTGAAAAGAGGAAGGCAGATTTTTGAATCAATAAAAGAAAACATTTTCTCATAAGGAGGGCAGTGGGAAGACTGTGGGCTCTGGAGCTAGACAAATTCAAGTTCAAATCCTAACTTTGTGCTCTGTGATCTTGGTAAAACTACTTTCCTTCTCTGTGCCGCAGTTTCTTCTTGTAAAATGAGAATAACTTACAGGGCTATTTTTGGCCCCAAGCATGATGCCAAATAAATGGCAACTATGGGTAAGGATGCTGGAGGGAGGAACTTGGGTTATGGATAGATCCCAAGATATTTGCGCAAAGATTCTAGAATCCTAGACAACTGAGGGCAGATTCTAAGTACTAATAGAAATCCCCTTCTGAAGAGAACAGTTTCCAAAGAACCCTATGCTGGCAGAATCACTGCTGCTCTGTACTGGCAGCAACTTTGGAGAGAGTCCTGGCCTCTGCCCTCTTTTTGAGGAACTGGACTTCACTCTGTTTTTCTTCTGCTTTCTCTGTCTCCCTGACCAGCTATTTACCTCCCCGAGCTGCTCTGCTCCTGAGAGAGTGGTGATAACGCTGGGAGTCAGGTGTGTTTTCACCTCCCAGCCTGTCCCCATCATCGATTCAGTCTCAAGTCAAACAGTCCCTGGAGTTAGCCTATTTAATTTGGCTGACGGAAGAGGGCCAGCCCTCTGACGATCAAATATGGGTCACGGGGAGGCTTCTCCCCTACCACAGGCTACGTAATTATTTATTTAAAAATAATTAACCAAGGATATCCGCAGGAAACAAAAGCCTTCTTTACAAGGGAGCCCGGCAGGAGAAAGTCAAGAACCATTTGTTAGAATCCAGGCGGCATAGCCTGAGGCTGAGGTTTCCAAAAAATTTTCCCTCCTCCAGCAGAACTTTCATTAATAAGAAATATAATGAAATATAATGGCAGAGCTGCTCTATTTAAAGCCAGATGGGCCTAGACCTCTGAACATTCTTTTAAAAATTTCTGGCTAAGGGTTGAAGTGCTGGCTAGAAATTAGAAGATCCCTGTTTTGATCTTAGCTCTGCCATCAATTTACTGGGCCATCTCCAGCTTCTTCTTCTCTATAAACAGGACTCCCCGTTGCAGGGAGGGAGCTGTTACCACTGCCGAGTGTGGTGGAAGCCAGGCAAAGAGGTTGCGCAGCAGCTCCAGATCACCTGGAGCCTTTCTCACCAGTGCTCCTCTAACCAGGAATCTGGCAATCATGCTGGCCTCTGAGAGCTGTAATCAGCTAGCCCCCTTAAAAGACGGTGCGTGGGGGTAGTAATTAAAAGGCATCTGCTGACAATAGACCAGAAACAGGTGTTCTTGTTAGAGGAAGGGGCCGCCAAGTCCTGGTGTATTTCACAAACTCTGAAGAAGAGTGCTTGAATGAGGATGAAAGTGGAGTGCACTCTGGGGCCAGGTGGCCTGGGTGGAAATCCTGCCTCCACCTGTAATAGCTGTGTGACCTTGGGAAAGTTACTTAACCTCCCTGAGCTTCAATTTCCTTATTGTGAACAATATCCACCCCTTAGGTTGTTGTGAAGACTGAATGAGTGAATGGATGTGAAAGCACCCAGCCCTTGCTTGGCACTTCACAGTTGCTCCAGACTCATCAGTTCCTCCCACTTTGGAACTGTCTTGGTCTGAAAGACATTATTAGAAAGGTTGAGTTCAGAAAACTATTGAGCACCTACCACATGCCAGGCACTGTGCTAAGGATCCTGTGTTAAAAAGTAGTAGCATGGCATCTTCCTTGACCATTGTAAGCTTTGAAAATGAGTATATGGCTAAGGCTCTGGTTAATAGTGACTGGCCAAAGGTGCCAGGTTAACATCCACAGAAAGGAGAAAGGACAATGCCAGAAGGTGGCTGCCCATCTTCCATTCACTTCCTGGCTTGGGCCACTAATTATCCAGGTCCCCATTACTGGTCCTGCGAACCACAGCAAGTGTGCCCAGAAGTAAACGTCTAGAGACACCCCTGAGGCCCTGGTGAGAAGGTCATCTATAATCACCTGTTCTCAGGCCTCAGCAAATGGACTTTGGATTATTTCTAAATTCTTGACAGTATAAGGGACAGAGACAGTATATGGTCCAGAAGTGTCAAAAGTACAGAAGAAACTAGTGACTTATGGTTTCAAGAAGTCCACATCTCCAGGGCATCCTACGCTGCTGCCTGGGATTTGCTAAAACCAAATTTCACCATGTCACTGCCCTGCGTGGAAATCTCTGATGGCTCCCCCACTAGCTTCTGGAAGAGATCCACCCGCTGAGACTGGCAGATCAGGCCTTTATGTCTGTTCTGCCTTATTTGCATCTGCAGCCCATCCTATGTGCCTGCCAGTCCTCAGACAGGCCCTCCCATCCTTGCCTCTTTGCCTTTGCTTCTGCTATTTCCTCTGCCTGGAAAGCTCTTCCCCACCTTCACCATTTTATATCTTTTCAGAGTGCTAAATGTCACCTCCTCTGTGAAGCTTCCCTTGATTGAACCTGGCAGTTAGGTGCTCCATCCTTCATACTTTACAGTCAGTTTAGATTCTGTGACAGCAAGAGCCACCTGTACTCTGATGCTCTAATGATATGTTTACTACTCTCTCTTCCTCTCAAAGGAAAAAATGGCTTTTTATTCACTTTTGCATCTTCAGAGACTGGAAGAGTGCCTGGCACTGTGAATATTTGTTGAATGAAGGCATGCGCCTTCAGCTGCTTTGAATACCCATGCCCCAGAACAAGGAGCACCCATTTCAACAGAAATAGATGACACAGTCGGTTCTGCTGTAACACTTCTTTTAAAAATGTGTATCTGTTCTATTTTGATTGATTTATTAGGGAACAACTTGAGAATTTTGCATTTGCTTATGAGAGACTTCATCCTTGAGAAACACTAGGTGAGTGCAAAAATCTGCACCCAGTTGAACGGAGCCACGAAGGAACATACTAAATGTGTGTGTGTACATACTTGCACACACACAAACACCCTCAAACATCTGCCAGTTCCTGCAGTTTTGCATGTTTCATGCACCACAGCCATCCATTTCTGGAGCTACAACTTTCCTTCCGATTTCAGATAACTGTCTACCACTTGACAATAACTCACAAACTGCATGCAACTCCTCTGAGACCCACAACCACAGGCAGGTAAAGGTAAAGCGTCATGCATCTATGTATCTCCTAACCAGTTAACAGGTGTAAAACTGTGATAAATGTTTTTTTAAATCAGATTCTTAATTTTTTAATGTGTCACTAAGTTTTTTTTTAGATTTATGCCCTTAGCCCCTTTTTGTCCATGAGCTCTGTGTTTTTCATTGTGCAATAAAACATGGTGTTTTTTAGGCTGCAAATGTCAGGTTATAGCAGAACTGACTGTACACCTGTGTTCAAACCTAGGCATGGGGAAGCGGCTGTGGCTCAATCAGTAGGGCTCCCGTTTACCATATGGGAGGCCCCGGGTTCGGTTCCCGGGGCCTCCTGGTGAAGGCAAAGCCCGCCCGCACGGTGTGGTTAGCTGACCCAAGCGAGCACAAGCAGCAAGGGGGGGATAAATGAATAAATAAATAAATAAATCTTAAAAAAAAAAAAACAAAAACCCAGGCATGACTGCCTTACAAGAGGACCTCAGAGAGGAGCTGTTTTGGGTATAATTACTCACAGAGACTTTTCAAAATCCTTGTGCGTCAGGGGCTTAGAACTGTAGCTTAGGGAGTGCTGGATAGCTAACCCAGCTCCCTAAGAGCTCCCCAAACAGCTGAGATCCCAGAGATTCCAGAGATCAACAGGGCACTGGCCTCTAGACACTTTAAACTCTCTCCCCCTCCTTCTCTCTCTCTCTCTCTCTTCCTGCCTTAATGCTCTGGTGATTCTGAGCCAGGCAAATTTTTGGCATTTTTAGCTGTAAAATGGGCATACAGATTTCCCTTCCTCAGAAACCAGAATGATGAATGAATAAAATAATGTTAGAGAAGGACTGAGTTCTCCTGGGAGAGAAAATGCTGGGTCAACACAAAGGCAATATCAGCCAGGAAAGCTGGTCAGAATTGCTCCTTCAGGAAGAAGAGGGAGGGAAGTGGGGACTCCTGGGCCTGGGCACTGAAGCCTGGGGGTGGGGGTGGGATGGGGGCCTTCCCCTGGGACCTGAGCTACATCCAGAATCTGGTGGGATGCCTCTCACCCTTGACATTCCCAAGCCAACCTCCTATCCCCGATAATGCAGGAATGTTCCTCGGGCTGGTGGACCTCTGCCAGCATGAGTGAGCGTCCCAGAGTAAACATTACTCAACTGGCCAGGGCTCTGTCACACACATTCTTCCCCTGTGTTCCTAACCTCATGCAGAGTGCAGCCTGGCCCTGTTAGGCTGAAAACTGGGAATTTAAACTCAAGCAGGAGGGAGCGAGTAAAGGAGAAAGCTCCTCCAAAAGGAAACACCTGAGTTTGTAAATTATAGGTAGAAAGAGCTCTCTTTCCTATGAAGCCAAAACATAGGGCTGGGGAGGAGATAGGGGGGATTACACCAGTCTCCACGGACCCAGGCTTGTGTCTTTATAACTCCACCCCTTCCTAAAGAGGAGTCACTTTTCTTGAGGGCAGAGGCAGAGAGACAAATGATTCAGTCTGGTGAACTTCTGAGAAACTCATTTGGGATCAAAGAATGTGAAAAATTCCTGGGCTTGAAACTGGGAACTCCAGAAAGGAAAGCTTTCAAATGAGCTAGCGTTGCTGCCTCAGTTTCCTCATTGATAACCCAGAACTACTGCCAGTTCTTATTAATATTTCCCTCCTCTCCGGGGATAAAGATAAATGTTTGCAAAGAATTCGGGAGATTAAAAATCTGAAAGCCTGGGAGGAAAAAGCCGATGCAAGATGAAAGCAATTTAAACACTGGGCTGGTTTCAGTTCCAGATCCCTCTCTACCTAAGGTGGCAGAGTTAGGAGCCCGATTCATAAGAGCAGAAACACAGACAGGCTTGCGGGGACGGTAAACATTCTTGACTCAAGGAGTAAAAGTTGAGTGACACTTAAGGGAAGCCCACAAACTGGTTTTCTTATAAGAATCAAAGCAAATGTAACCAAGGAAAGAAAATAATAGTCTTCCAGCAAAGTATCTTGGCTGAGAACAGAAGCTAGTATGCACTACGTGCCTGCGAAAATTGGACTTTTGGGGAGATAGAAAAGCAACAGAAACACTCACCCTGCCCTGTCCCCCTCTGAGGATCTCCCCTAGACACTGCCCCTCGTCCTGACCACAGAGCTGGCTTCTGAGTACAGATATTAGGTGGTTTGCAATGAACACTTCAGCCTGGAGACTGCTGCTGCAGGTGGAAGAAATCTACTCAGCACTCAGGAATGCGCGAAGACCTCAAATATGTGAGCCTTTTACACCGTCTGCTTCTCAACATGTCAGAGTTGCCCATTTGACAGAGAGGAAAGCTGAGGTTCAGAGAGGAAGAGGTAGTTCTCATTACCTCTTGCTAGGAGTCTCTCAGCAAGCTGGTGGTATTTCTAAGCTGACTCTTCACTCTCTACCCATAAGCTCCAAATCGACTCCAGCTACGTGAAGCCACCCCATCATGACCCACTAGTATTTTGAAATGAATTTCTTTGTTTACTTTTTTCCTTGGCTGGACCCCTCACTAGAATGTAAGCTTCATGAGGGCAGAGTCTTATTTGTCTTCTCCACTGTATCCTCAGCACCTCGCACAGAGCCTAGCCTGGGCTAAGCACTTCTATAAATGTTTGTGGAATGAGTAGATGATGAATGACCTACACTTCAGCTCTGACCCAGGGCTCAAACCCCTTTCACCTTTAATCTGTTGCATTGAGCAGTGGACCAGTGACAGTGGTACACATTTAACCTTAAATCCCAGGCTTTTCTGTGGTAATGGAGAGGCAAGCATTTGTTGAAGGGGAGAAGAATGGCGACTAAGAGAGAGGGAGAGACAAAAGAGAAAGTAAGATTCAAATAATATCAATGGTCTTGGAAATGGATGGTGGTGATGGTAGCACAACATTGTGAGTTGCAAGTGTACACTTGGTTAAAATGGGAAATTTTGTGTTATATGTGTTACCACAATTAAATGTATATATATATATATATATATATATATATATATATATATATATAATCAATAGTGAGGGTAGCACATTGTAGATGAAATTAATGCCACTGAATTGTACACTTAAAATGCAAATTTTAGGTTACATATATGCTACCACAATTGTACACACACACACACACATACATAAACAAATAGAAGAAACAGTATTGACAGATTAGGCAGAAGGTCTGAGAGGCATGAGATGGATATGCTGGGGATTAAGTATGAGGCAGCAGCCCATGCCTTCTCACACTGGAGATCTTGGGTCACCAGACAATGCTTCATCTTGTGCAAAAATGGCTAATGGGCTGCTTGTGAAGAGCACACCCATTCTCTACTTCTTGAGGCCGAAGCACAACCACTATGACCTAGGGCACTTTAAGGGGGTGGAGCGGGGGCTCCCATTAGCACAAGCTGCCCATTTCTAAAGGTTTGGGGCTGTAGGTGGAAACTCCAAATTTAGACTCACCACTTTAGAACCCAGTTTGGGGGCCATTTGGGTTTAATTTGGGGGAGGGAGAAGATCCATTAATAGGGATTTACTGTGGCAACGAGTAACTTCAATATCTTTCTCTCCAAAGGAACTAGGGTAAGACTAAGAAGTGTTAATGGTGGACATCGTTAGGCCCAAAAGCTCTGGGGACAGACAGCACCCTGCTGCAGTCTGGCTCCCGGGGTCTGGTCTTTTCTGAGAGGCGGCCTTCGCGAGCCAGAGTAATGTGGCTGCAACAAAGGCCCCTGTGCTTGGCTGGCAAGGAGAATGACGATGCTCCTAGTGGGCCTGGGCAATGGGGGAATGGCTGTAAAGTCATCAGCAGACTCAGCCACTGGGTGTCCACACAAAAGTCAGGTCCTATAAACAGACATCTCTATTGTGACTGAAGGGCTAATAAAATTGCCTTAGAAAAGAGAGGTTTTCCACTGTGACCTATTCATAAGCAGGACCCTACTGGGAGGCGATACTCAGGGAGAAGATCCTTTGGGGCCTGGCAAGAGTCAGAGCTGCCTCATCATGGGGGTCTGCCTGACCAAACCCTGGGCTCTTCATCACTGTCGCTGAGGGCAGCTCCATCAGCAGCAGCATCATCATCATCATGACTATCATCATCATGACAGCCACTCATCACCTTGCAGGCTCAGGGCTGCCAGGCCCCTGGAGCATTAGATGCTGGGCGCTGAGACCTTGGAAGGTACATAATTACTGGCCTCCATTCATCTGGGAGAACAGGAGTACCAGTCTAGTGCTCAGGGAACATCCCCAGGAACTAGTGGCTGCCTAAAGCTGACAGTTTCACTTCTGTCTTTCTGGATAACTCTGATCTGCAGTGCGGCCAATCTCTTTTCTAGACTCCAGTTCACTCAATGGAGAGCCAAGATGAGGAGTTCTTGCCCTTTTCTCACCTATGAGAATCTGGCAGGAGATTAAAAAAGGAACTGGAAAAATTAAACTAGTAGAACACTGAGGGAAAAAGTAATATGTTCTTTGACAACTTTCTGGTAGCATTTAACACTGATATTTCTGTGAACTGTATAATTTCGTTAAGCAGTGTTACTGGGGGTGAGGCTGGATGACACGGTTTACAAAAAAGGACAATACGCTTCAAATAATAACAGATACGTTATGTAAAATGAAACTAATTCCAGGTGCACTTAATGCTAAAACTGAAGAACTAGAGTATAAAATGTTGGGGAAAATGCATTACGCTTTGGGGCAGGAGGCTTTATTCTACAAACATATGGAGTGTCTACCGAGTGCCAGGCACAGACCCTGAGCTGGAAGACACGGTGGTGAATTAGTCTAACTCAGGCTTAGGAGATGTTGGCACAGCCCACAATTGTACCACTCTGAAGTACAGTAAATACAGTAGAGTGAGTTTTAGAGGCTCAGGGATCTTCTTCACAGCGAGAATAAGGCTAACTTGGTTTCTTTTTCCGTGACAGGTAGGGATGCAAACCCTATACTCTACCTCTGAATCCTGGCAGTAGGATTCTAGACAAGGAGAGCTGCTCATTTCTGTTTCCATCTGAAAAACGTCTTGAGATGAATTAAGCCCTTACTTTCTGTCCATCGTGCGATGTTACACAATTGGGAGATTTTACTAGGAGGTTTTCCTCCCTTGCTGAGCAAGAACTCACCTGGGCTTCTTGGCCAACTGAGTCCAACAGGTGCTGACCATAGATGCACCCTGAAGTGGTCGGCCCAGAAGGCACGGGCATGCAAACTGCCACTCAAAGGCTGGGAAAGTGTTAACCTCCAGCAGTTATAGGTGTCTCCTTTATACCCATTATAAATCTGTTTATTGTGACTGGCTCCACCCGATCTGCTGGTGCTGTAAAGCTCTAATGGTCCCTAATAAAGGTGGAAGGCTTCTAACAGCACACAGTTCCTAACGTGGGGAAGGAGTGAGGGAGCAAGGGAGAGGAGGGACGCCAGATGATGAGCTTAACAGCACATCATCTATCACAATGGTGAATCTCCCACTGCCACTTCAACTAGCAGGGTCCTGGGCCCCCAGACTTGATGCTATACACAATCCCCAAATAACAGGTCAGAGCTGAAAGGGTCTTGGTCCAACGACCTCATTTGCCACAATCCCCTGGGAAGATGATTTATCCAAGGTCACCCTGCTCATTTGTTGCTCAGCTCTGTTGAATTCGGGGATCCTCACTCCAGCTGCCTTGTCTCTCCCAGATCAGCAGTAGGTCAGCAGGATGACCCTTGACCCCTTCAGAACTTTCCTGCTCTAACTAGTCTAGTGATGTCCAACCCAGGGAGTCAGTTGAAACTTCCCCTGGCTGACCACCACCCTCATTTTGATTCTACAGGTGTGGGTATGTGTAATGTTTCTCCAAGTGACTCTTATAAGACCTGGGAAGGAGATCTGCGAACCACAGATCTTGCCATTGCATGGATTTCACTGTTCCCGATGTCCCAAATGCCAAGCAGGGAAATGCTTCCAGGGTGAAACTGGAAAGCTGCCCCCTCCACAGAGACCCAGGCAGACCCAAAGCATCCTCTCCCTCAGTGCCAGGAGATTTCTGAGCCAACCTGGCAACACTGAGCTGGAAGCTGGCCTTCCTTGTCAGGCACTGTGCTTGGCACTGCGACCTCATTTGTGTTTATCATATCTAAGCCTCACAGTGGTCCTAAGAAGATAAATATGATGACCCCTTTTCATAGATAGACACTGAGGCTCCAAGAGGCTAAGTAACTTGCTTGAGGCCACACCGCCAGACAGTGACTGAACAACGAGGCCAAGCCTGTTTGGGGTGCCACCTTGCTGCCCAGACACCCCCCATCTGCTCCTGGTCCTAAGAAGGGACTCCCTGAAACCAGCTTGCCTCTGCCTCTGGGGTCATGGACTTCCCTGGGGGCGGGGGGTAGGGCTTGTCATTAAATGCTGCCTGGTGTTCCTCTAACTTGCTTGTTCTGAAGATACTCTTGACTTCCAGAAAGTGTTAGAGAGATTGATGATGCTCAGTGGCTGAACTCACCACAGTGTGCCCAGGGCAATGGGAAGGTGTCAAGCAGACACAGGCACAGAGGTGGAAGGAAGCGGCTTGCAGAGAATCAGCTCTCGGGGCTTCTGAGGTTTCCCTGGGCTCACGGCTTGGGGGGCTGGGGCTGTCCGCTGCCCTCTCCTTCTTACCTTTCCTGTCCTTTGCCACAAGTTTTGGGGAGCTTCCTTTCCAATAACAAAGGCCACTAAGCCTCACAGACATCCCCCCCCCACACACACACTAATTGGCAGTTGCCCAGGGCTAATTACCAACAAGCAATACATATAGGCCTCCTTTAATTAAAGGAGAACAGGCCCTATTAGGTACTGGAAATTCAGAATCATCTTAGGAACCTGACCTCCTCCTACTTGGTCACGAGCCCCCATGTCCCGCCCCCATCCAAGGCTCTTTCCACCTTTTCTCACCGTTTAGCTTATTCGCTCAGTGTCTGGGAATGCCTTATGGACATCACAGAGCAGTCCATCTAGGAAGAACGGGCAAATGTGCTTTAACCTGCCTTAACCTGCCGCAAACACCAAGACAAGTCTGTGTTTGGAAACAATCAAATTCTCTAAAAACCAGTATTGAAAGAAAACTCCCAGAGGAACAGAGGGAAAACAACAAGGTTTCACAAGCCATGGTAATAGCTACCATCAATGAGAGCCTGCTACACCCAGGGCGCTTTACATACATTATCTCATTTTAATCTTATTAAATCTCATTATCTCACTTAATCCATCCAGCATCCGCATGAATGGGTGTGCCCACTTTACGAATTGAGAAACTGAGGCTCAGAGATCCCAGAGAGACTTGCCAAGGGTCACACAGCTAACAAATGCTCTGACTCTATAATCCATGATTTTGTTTCTAAAGCCACTGGATTAATAAGAGCATTTGCGTAGAGCATCTTCAGTACTTGTTAAACGAGGAGTTTGGTGATGATCAGGCAAAGGCAAGATGGGAGATAGGGAAAATGGTTCCTAATTTTGTAGCTCTAAGGTCCTCACTTCTCAAACTGTGGTCTCTGGACCATCATCTTCAGCAGCACCTGGGGACTTGTTAAAGCTGCAGAAACTCAGGCCTCACCCCTGCCCTGCTGAGTCGATCTGCATTCTACTGACGTTCCCAGGTGACTAGCAGGCACATCAATGCCTGGGACGCCCTTAGAGCTCGCACTCAAACTTGGCTGTGCTTTGGGATCACCTGGAAAGTTAAAAAAACTCCCAGTGCCTGGTCCCACTCGCAGATTCTTATTTAATAGGTCTGGGGTGCTGCGTAGGCAGTGGGATTTTTTTTTAAAGTTCCCCAACTGATTCTTAGTTGTGGCAAAGTTCAAGAACCACTGTCCTAGAGCAGGCTCAGCACGGTGGTCAGGCGCCCCAGTGCAGCCTGTTTTTATATGGTCTGTGAGCTAACAATGGCTTTTACACTTTTAAATGGTTGAACAAAAATCAAGAGAGATAGAATCTTTCATAATATACGAAAATTAAATGAAGTTCAAATTTCAGCCCCCAGAAATAAAGTTTTATTGGCTCACAACCACGTTCATTTGTTTATATAGTGTCTCCGGCTGCTTTTGCCCTACAAGGGCAGAGTTGAATAGCTGTGCCTGAGACTGTATGTCCCGAAGAGGCTGTGTGTCCCCAAAATATTTACTGTCTTGCCCCATACAGAAAGTTTGCTGACCCTGTTCTAGAGTATTTGTGAACAGCTAGGATGATAACCATAATTAAATGCTTCATTTGACTATTTCTGGGCTATGTTCCATACATATATAAATATATGTATTTCTTCTCCATTTGCTTGTATTTCCCCTTGAAAAGTGGAGAGAGTCCCATCAAGCCCTTGCACAGCTCTCTGCCTTGCTCTGCAACTCTGTGCTTAATTCTCTCCACGTTCCCCTTACTTCCCACCAAACTTTCCACACACAGATCCCAAGGTCACTTCTCTCCATCACCCTGTCACCCCCAGGTTGAAGTTATGTGCTTGCAGGCAGCTTCCTGCCTCCTCCAAGCCGACTGGAGGGCTGCAAGGAGTCCTTGTCCTCTCAGGATCCTTCAGGGAGGATTAGGCTTGGCCAAAAGGGCCGCCTCCAGTGATAGGGACTCCAGTATCTGCTCAGCCTCACCAGCTGAGTGGTGTCTTGGGGTTTCTTTGTATGCAGACCAGGGTTGGGGCTGCTATCAGGAGGAAGGCTGACAGCAGAATGCTCCCAAGGCCAGTTCTCTTAATCTCATTAATATCCTGATTGTCTTACCCAATCTAGTGGCAGCCGAAAGGGTGGGCCCCACAAGATAAAATGACCTTCAAATTCAACAGATAAAATGGCAGTCAGATAAAGTCCCTAAGAACATGGAGCTATGGCCACCGTGGAACCCCAGGTGAGAAGTAGAGTGTCCACTTCCAAATTTAAAGATGGATCCAGAAACAGCAGATGTCTCAAGGAGTGATTTGTTTCTCTTCTGAGCTGAAATAATCTGCTGCTTCGGGACAACTGGGCTTATTTACTATGGGCACCTTTGCTGCTGAGATGGATATTTTTACAACTGCCCTCATAAACCCTCTCCCGTTGTCTGCTGCCCAGGGAGGGGGCGGGACAGCCAGAGGTGAGCCGAGGTGCCTGCTGTCTCAGAAGCCCCATTAAGTTGTTAAGGCATTTAGTGCCCCAGACGGCACAGATTGCAAGGGCAGTTCAAATCCCTGCACAGATGGGGATGGGGTGTGAAAGAGGGGGCTTTGATTTCTTCCCTGGGCAGGACAGAGAATCCACCTTGGTCAGGGGCAACAGTTGGGGAGGAAGCAGTAAACTAGCCAGATTGGGAGACCCCCACCGTTACCCTACCTCCTTAGCTATGCTCTTCCAAAGCGCCTTTGTCACTGAGAGGGGAGCAGAGGGGACAGTGGGGGGATTGTGTGTGCTGGTTCCCATGCTGTCCTGGGTATAGCAAAAAGAGGTGGACAAGGTAACAGCCTAAAACTGGGCTCTGCCACCTGTCAACTATATAACCTGGGCACATCTCACTTTCTTCAACTGTAAAATGGGGATAACAACACAGGTGGTTTCTACCTCACCAGGTTGTTTTGAGGATTAAATAAGATGATACACTGGCGGTTATGGTTAGTTACATTGAGCCACAGCCTCGCCACTGGGCACTTTTGAGATATCCTTGGGTCCTGCGGATTTCAGCTTCAGGGAAAACAACAGTATCCACACAGGTGCCCTGTCCAGAGTTTGGTTTTCCTAAGACCCAGGGTTAGATTCCGGCAGGCAACTTGGGAGGAGGCAGTGGGGTGGTGGGGGGCGGCAGAAGGCAGAGGCAAGAGGCAGGAGTCTTTGCTTTTCAAGCTCTGATCTGACCCCAGTGGAGTCAAGTCCATTGGGCTTAGAGAGGGAGGGAGAAAGTTTGAAGGGAGAGAGAAGTAACAGCCAGAGAAAGAAATGTCTCCTCTCAGGTAAAGAGACTGTGGTTCAGGATATCCCAAGTTTCCCCTGGCCAGGTCTCTTCTCTGTGCCTCAGTTTCTTTCCATGAGAGGGAGTCCCCACCTCCTTCTCAAAAGGTGATGCAAGAGTGAGTGAGGACATTATGTGTGGGGAGACAGGAAAGCACATGAAGACCTTTTGCCCCTCCCTCCCTTCCGCCAGGTGTCCAGGTGAGTTTGCTGCAGACTGGAGCAAAGGACACTGAAGGCAAGGCTGCCACCTCAGATCATGCCACCGGATAGCATGGCTTGTGCCAAGGCTAGCCCAACTTCCATCCTATGCCAACTTCCTCCTCCTCCTGGAGGATCAATACGAGCACCAGTCTCCAACCAGTCCTCTTCCTGGCGGCAGCTCTGGCCTCTGACCTTTTGGAGCCTTTCTCTTGATTCAGCACCAGAATGGAGGTAAAGGCCATCACTCCGGGCCTGCTCAAAGGCCTCAGAATGGGCTGTCACAGGGCCTATAACCAGGGACAGCTCCTGCTGGCCAGAGCTGGAATGGGAGGTGTGTGGGGAGGGGCAGATAAAGGCCTTCCAGGCTGAAGATAAATGGCTGCCTGCAGCCTGCTACAGTAACTGCAGGCCCCCAGAAGACCAAACAAAGAGTGCCCCTGTGACACGCACTGGAAAGATGAAGGCTGTGAAGGCCCATCAGCGGCAGCCAGGCTGGTTCAAAGCCCCAGCTTAATTGTCAATTAAGCATGCATAAGGGGAGACAACGCCATGACAACCCCTGGCTGCATGCTGGTGCGTGATTGTAAAGCTGAGGAGGGGAAACGCTGAAAACAGCTGATTCTGCTGACAATGTGTTTGTAGGGCACCTTGTAACCAATCAGCCGCTGACAGAGGCAAAGTGCTCCTCCTGCCACCCCCATTGTGCCGGACATTCCAGGGCCAGGGTCACACTGTGGTCATCGTGGGCAAGTGGGCCACAGCGAGTTAAGCGTGGCTGGGAGGGAAGGGGCTCGGTTAGAGAAAACGTGCCAGGGAAAGGCTGGCCTCAAAGATGCTGCCTGCCCCCCTGGCTCAGGAGAGGGGAGAGGGGAGGGAATGGGGTGGGGGGCCCAGGCCTTGTTCCCACCCAGCTCAGCCCTGGAGACTGCTAGGGCTGATTCTGGAAGTCGGTATCTCCCCAGCCACCACCGAGTTCTTTGTATGCTGCATTCAGTTAAGCTTGGGGCTTGGTTGGAGACCCTACCTTGGCTACAGGCACGTGATGGGAAGCACATTTTTGAGGCTCTGCAGACAAGGGCCTTCCCTGACTGCTGGGCCCCAGCCTGCAAGTCTGCATTGCCCAGGAGCCCTGACTCAGCTCATGAGAGGGACACAAGGCACCCATCCCAGCGTCCTTGCTCTCCCAGCATCAGTGGCCACCTCTGCTTCCAGAGCCGGAGCCAGGGCACATCTCACCAACCCCTCTTAGGGCCAATACCCCAAGGTGTAAAATTATAAAGAAAATGGACTTCTGTGGCCTGCCAGTCTCTCCAGTGCTGCCAGTTTAGCCCTGTGTACTTTTCACACCTTCTCTCCTTTAATCCTCACATGTACCTTGTGGGTGGGTAGTATCACACCCTTTTACAGATGGGATCTTGGACTTAGGCTATGTGAATTAGCCAAAGTTGCAGTCTGGTGGGTTAGAACCAGGATTCTAGAAAACCAGGCCCTGGACTTGGGATCAGGACACCTTGATGAAGCCGAGGTGGAGGGGAGGCAGCCACTGAACTACGCACAGGGTCCCGTAATTGTGCTCCCTTGCCTGGAAAGACCCACAAGCCCCCAAAGATAACCTTATTTCCCCAGCTGCTTCCAGGGACTCCATAGTGACTTGGTGTCTTCCCTACTAGACTGCAGGCTCCAAGAGGACAGGGCTGTGGGACTCTTTCATCCCTATCACCACGCTGGATGCCTGGGAAGTGCTCACTGCCTATTTGTGCCCCGGGAAAGTATGGAGTGGGACTCAGCAGACCTGAGTTCTAGTCCTTGGTCTGCTGCCATTTCTCTTTGTCACTTTGGCAAGTCATTACCCCTTTCTGGGCCTCAGTTTCCTTTTCTGAAGTCTCTCCCAGTTCTAACTTCTGGGGCGCCCTGGAGAACCCGCCTTCCCATGGACCATGCCCTCCTCAGACCCTGATGGAGGAGTGTCCAGGCTGTGTTTCACGCCTGTCCTGCTCAGTTTCCAACACCTGCTCCTTGTCCCTCCAGTACTAACTCACTCTGTCCCCTGTTAGAAAGCCAGAAGGCCTAAGCTAACGACCCTGTGGTGACCTCCACACAACCCCAGCTTGTCAGAAAGCTGCTGGGCCTTTGTTTGGCTTGCAGGCTCCCTGACTTTGGTGTGGAGATCACAGGTCCCAGCACAATGGCCATTGTCTTCTGGAAAATGCCCCTTGCCCCAGCCACGCCCCCGTGGCGGCTCCCAGCTTCAGCTCTGCAGATCCCTGCAGCAGCAGCAGCAAGTGCTGAGTCCTGCTCAGTGCCAGCCACACACCATCTGCCCTCTGAACCCAGCTATGAGTGTCTGTAAAGGAGCTAAGGTACTCTGCCATCAGGCTTGTATTTGCCTAGGGGCTTCTCTGACTCTCAAGAGTAACCCAAACTTTCTCCCTGTCTGGCTGACACCTCCCATCCTATGAAAGGGGGACCCAGAGAAGCTTCCATCGCTGGCCCAGGTGACATGCTGGGCAGTGTCAGGCTTCCAGAGACCCTCAGAAAGCCCATGCTACGGGAGGACACGGCCATGGAACAAATGCTTGAATGAGCCTGTGCCAGTGGTGGTACTGGTTGCCCGACCTTGGGTTAGCTGTCAGATGTCTGGCCTCTCCCATCAGAAGGGCAAGGGAAGGAACAAGTGTCAGAAATGCTGCTCAGCTTTTCTTTTGCAAGCCCTTCCCCAGAGCAGGAAGAAGACTGTGCCACACTTTGTCCCCCAAAATAGGCACCAATAAACACTCCAATTCTGATAAGCCAGGTTTCCTGGCAGAGTTAAGCTCCAGGAAGAGAAATGTTGAACCCCAGCCTGTACCTGACACGGCACTCAGTTTCTAGGGGTGCTTTCCTACCGTGAGGATGTAGGATTCCATCCTAACAAGCCCAAACTCCACAGCAGAGGCACTGCTAATCCAGGCTGGGGTCTGGCACACTGGAGCACACAGTAGGTGTGCTCAACTGGGTTTGGTCAACTTGTCACTGCAAAGATTTCAAGTTGACCGACACCACCCTGACCCTAATGGAGCACAGAATTCAACAAACAGTGGCTGACCATAGAAGTACACTGAAAGACCGCTGGGCTTCTCCTGCCGCAGCTAGATAGGGCGCTGGGGGCGACACATGGACAGGGATGGAGGCAGGCAGCCAGAGCACCATTCGCCGTCCTAGCAACTGACGGTACACCATCACAACCTGCCTGCAGCTGGGACCTGGCACACTGATAAGGCAGCCTTCTTTGTGTATAATCTTATGGCTGTTCTGACCCTCTGAGGCAGCAGCCACACAGGAAGAAGAATAGGGAACAGAGAACAGGGAGAAGGGCTGCCTGGAGGCCCAGCTACTCCTCACACTGTGATGGAAGAAACCTTAGCACTCAGGTCTCCCTGACCCAAGTCACATTCTTTTCTCAAGAGAATACTATTGCAATGGTGGGGAGGCCAGGCCTTGTATCATCCCAAAGCATCTGCTCCTCTGAAAATTCGTGGGCCAGTTGAGACCCACGGGGGGAACCAGGATGGTCCAGTTGCTGAGACAGTGAGTCCCGGGCCCTGCTTACCTGACAGCTTGTTTGGAGGAGAGGCGCTGGGCTGGTGGTGGGGGGAGCCGTGGGAGAGCAGAGGGTTCAGGTTGTGCGTCTGGTTGGAGCTATAGGCATCCATGGCCAACTTCTGCCGGAATGCCTCCTCCTTCCTACGATTTGCAAACCAGTTGTAGACACGGACCTCCGTGACCAGGTTGGAGCCCAAGCCATGAGCTTTGGATGGGGAGACGCCTCGCTGCAAACATTCTGCCCTGGGAATGGACAGAGGAGAGATGGTGAGTGAGGGTGGCTGGGTGAGCTGGGGGGTAGAGGAGCTGCCAATGTTTGCCTCAGACATATCATAGAGGTCTTGCTTAGGAGTAAGGGAGACCAATGGTAGAGTGGGAGGTTGGGAGAAAGCTTGTCCTGAGAAAAGACCAATCCATCTAATTATCTCATGAAGATGGCTTGCCTGAACATAGGTGTCCCCAGATATGGTGGCCTGGAAGTCAGGGACCTAGGCCTCTGGCATGGCTCCTGATGGGAAGAGAGAGCAAGCCAGGACAAGGCAATTAAGGAGAAAGACCCAGACTGGGCTTCTTGACACTCTTCATTTTGCCATTCGTCCTACCCCACAAAAGGCAAGTTTATGCTGGTTCTGCTTCACTCCCTCAAAGTGCTCAGAAAGAATCTCTGGTCTTCCAGCGTTTGGACACAGATGTGTGAGGGAAGTCAGACTCCTTATTCCACCCTAGGAATATCCTTTAAAGGGCTGGCTGGGTGGGGTATGAAGGAGGGCACACAGAGGTATGCTGGCTCTCCTGTTTTATCACTGCTCATGAAACCCCAAACCCATTAGCAGGAAGAACAGAAGCACAACTGAAGACTCTGTGGCTCATGGAGGCTGATTCCTCTGCCCTTCCGCTTCCTGGCTGCACCCTCCTACTGCCAAGTCCAACCCAGCCCAGACAGAGAGTGAGCCCACAGGGCTCAGCCAGAGCCAAAAGCAGATTTTTCAGAAAGTCAATATCAAGAGAAGAAATGAAACAAAAAGATATCCCAAGGATTTCTAACAGTTTTCTTTAAAATTACACATGGTTGTTCAGATACAAAAAGAACTCTGTTGAGCCAGTGTGGGCAGCGTGGACGGAATAGACTCCACCAATTCTTACCATCCTGCCAAGTGTCCTTTTGGACTGAGGGGTGTAAGACGGCCGGTAGAGGCCAGGGCCAGAATCTGTGGCTAAGGGGTAGTTTTGGCCTGGCCTGTACGGAAGTCAAACACTTGATTCTCATTTCACCGTCATCATCTTTTTTTAGACCAGGATTCTCCAGAGTATTTTCCCTAGAAAATTAATTTTAAGAGGTATTCCACAGGGGACGGATGTGGCTCAAATGGTTGGGCATCTGTCTCCCATATGGAGGGACCCGGGTTCGATACCCGGGACCTCCCGGTAAAAAAATAAAAATAAAATAAATAAATAAATCTGGTGCTGCCTTAAAAAAAAAAAGAGGTATTCCACAGATAAAGGAGTCCATGGCTAATAACCAATTCAACAAAGTTAAGTGAGTTTCTTTACAACAGGACTTCTCAGGTTCGGTACTACTTTAATGTCTGCCATGACTCCCTAAGGCAAAATGTGCATATGGAATTTCTCAAACTTATTTATTCAATAACTTGGGATTAGGATTCAGTGGAACACACCGTGGGAAGCCCTGGTTTAGCCACACTTATCTGTATGACCAGTGTCTCAACATCCCAGGGCCGAGGGTCCGTGTGCTCACCCGCCTGCTCGAGCGAGCTTCTGGTGGTGTTACCTGTTGCACTCCTCCACTAAGGCCTCCCTCTCTTCCTTGCTGGGGTTCTTTTGTCGGTCGTAGGCCTGGTACAAGATTTGCTGGGACGCGGGCCCCCATTTGAACCGGTTGCGGCGCATCTTCTTGTTGGTGGGCTCAGAGCAGGCGTCATCGGACTGCCCAGGCCCCTGGCTCTGTTGACTGAACTCTGGAAAGAGAAACAGCAGCTGATCCTGACTGCTTTTGTCTGTCATATTTCCAGAACTCTGGACTGTCTGGTTGAATTCTGAAAAGAGAAAGGAGTAGATTTGATAGGGTCTGTAGCCTTCCCTCGGCAGACAGACAGACAGACAGACAGACAGACGGACAAAGACACCTTTATTCCTCTCTCCTAAGCTTTGTAATCTGCCATTTTTGCGTGTGGGACTACAGAGGGGAGGCCCCACATGGGCTCCTCACTGCCCACCTCGGTTTGCTCCATGGAAGCCACCCCCTGCCTTTCTTTAAAGGTGCTCAAAAACAGCCAAACCATTGTTTTAAGGGCAATTTATTTTTTCATTGCTTCACTGGTCCTCAGACATGAAGCAACACTCTAAATCCTGAATCATTTTATTTTGACGTCAAGGTGATGAGCTAAACCAAGGCTCACGTCAAGGGGGAAATAGCTCAAAGACTCAATTTGTACTTAGACAAAATATTTAGAGACTTTAAACAGCCTCCCCCTGCCCCCCTTCACATATCCTGGCAATCTACATTATAATGTTGGGTTCTTAAAAATAAACCCAAGCCCAAAACCTTTTGAATAGCTGCTTTGAAATTAATAGAACTGGAATTTCGTATTGAAAAGAAAAGATGCTCTTCAGATCTCAAATAATTTCAAAGGTGGTAATGGTAGTGGCGTGAGTGTGTGTGTCCAGGGGTCAATTTATGAGGGAGACAGCCCAAGAGGAAAAGGTCTTACAGCTCTGCCCACAAATATGAAAGATGGCAAGTGTGGAAGACTACAAACATAGGACCTTTTTAGGAAAGGTGTTTAATGAGCTAGAGAGAGATAAATGTAGATGGACTGATGCTCCCTGTCTGTCCAAATTCCAGGGTCCAAGCATATTGTTACCCTCCATGCATTTTTGTTGAATGAATGAAAGATGGCAGCTCAGCCCAGTGGTCAGACCTTAGCCTATATAGTTTAAATGAGATCCAGTGTTTACTTATTGCAGAAGAGGGCTTTGCTGTCCTTTTTCTCACATCTGCATGAGGCAGGGCTCATCGGGGTGATTAGATCCATTTTACAGATGAGCAAGGACACATAATAGGTTCATTTTCTAACGTGTGGTGCACACATTCTGGACATTGTTGTTTTTCTTCCTTGGTTCCTGGAGCCATTCTTGCATGTCCCGGAGTCTTGACAACCACCATCTTCAGCTACGCTGAGCCCTGGGGTCATACATCTAGCTGTGCTATCACTTGCAGATGCTGGTTTTGGATCAAAACCCTCAAGGTTCAAAAATCGGGCCACTGTTTAATGCTTGAATTTTCTACAGCACCCCCACCAAGTGGTCCTCCAGTATGTACACTTCAGCAACTGGGAACTCATTACCTATCCAAGGATCCGTTTCCATTTTGACCCATCACGAGGAAGCAGTGGGCTCCTAACCAGTCTGGACTTAGGATACCAGCTGCAGGTGGTATTGGGCTTTGTTTAACCAGTTGCTGATTGGCCAAGTTAATGAGCAGTCACCCGGGTGGACAGACTGAGCTTGTCAATGGCACTTTGATTTGGGCCCCATTTACTTTAGATGATTCTTGGGCCTTCTTAGGGCTCTGTTTTCATTGGTGCCCAACAATTTCTTGAGCTAACCTGAGAGAATTGCTGCCAAATTTACTGGCAGGATGTCACTGACTTAGTGGGATAATGTAGGGTCCAAGCCAAGTTGCTTAATTCCCTGGACAGTCCGCTTTCCCTCCTTATAATGGGACTGGATGAAAACCTGAGGGGCACTAAGTAGTTCTTAAGAACATCTTCCCCTAAATCAGGGTCGTGATGATGACCATGGTGATGATGTTTATTATCCAAATTCCTATGGAGGTTATACTTTTCAAAGTGCTTTCACATCTCATATTATTTGGTCTTCACAGCAGTTCTGTATGTTCCATTACTTTAGGAACAATCAAAGGAGGACAAAGAAGCTCCCTGCTCAGTGGGGTCTCTCTCTCCTCCCCATGGCCTTGTGTGGCACTGTGGAGTCACCATGAGTAATAGCCAAAGCCAGTGATGATAATCCCAAGGATCTGGCATCAGTTTGGGAATTTTTCATTTGATGTGAATAGATGTAATAACAGTTAACATTTACTGAGCCATTCTATGGTTTGGAATTGTGCAAATTCCTTTAAATGTATCTCCATCTAATTCTCACAACCTCTCCATGTGATAAGTATTGTTATCTCCATTTTACAGATGAAGAAACTGAGGTTCAGACTGGTTAAATAACGTGCCCAAGGCCTCGCGGACTGGGGACAGGAGCTGGGACGTGAATCCAGCCGACAGGCTCTAAGGCTCCTGACCACCAGCTTAGGTATCATCTCTCACTAAAACAAACCCAAACAAAATACCTACAAAACCCTCAAAATCAACTTCTGAAGCTTTGTCTGTGGTGGGTATGAGATGCACTCACAGCTGCCCCATGGCATTGGAGTTGTCTTTGTCTTGAGGCTGCTCTTGCAGGAGGCAGAAGCAACCAGCACATGCCAGGATCTGGCTGGCTTGCCTGAAGGTGCTCAGAAACATCTAGACTCGGGAAGCGGCTGTGGCTCAATCAGTGGGGCTCCCGTTTGCCATGTGGGAGGCCCCGGGTTCGGTTCCCGGGGCCTCCTGGTGAGGGCGGGCCCGCCCGCACGGCGTGGTTGGCTGACCCGGCGAGCACAGGCAGCAAAGGGGGGATAAATGAATAAATAAATAA
>JAKSZT010054055.1:17220124-17346956 GCA_026826555.1 Tolypeutes matacus
AAAAAAAAAAAAAAAAAAAAAAAAAAAAAGAAACATCTAGACTCTACCGATTTCAGGGCTTGGTCCCAGCCTCTCTCAATTTTTTGAGGAATTAGATGCCCACATACATTGCAGCTACCACCAACGCCCTCCCACATCCTTTCAGATTAATCAGAGAAAATGTTCATTGCCCACAGAATTAACTTGGAGAAGCTGGCTTCAGCTGCCTCTTAGTAGGCTTGGCAGCCAGCTTGGACAAGGAGATTCTGTGTTGCAGAAAGGCCTATGAATTTATTTTTAGTTTTTCAAGAAAATTTATAATCATGTAATATCTTTTTTTCCTTCTCCCCCTGTGTTTCTCCTTCTGCCCTCCCACCCCATTCACTTGTGTCCCTTTTTTATTTCTCTTACTTTCTAATTTTTATTCCATGCTTGTGGGTCTTCTGTTCATCCTTCAAGACTCAGTTCAAATATCACCTTCTCTAGGAAGCCCTCCCTGATGTCTCCAGCCAGTTTAGCAATTTCTCTTGTGCCTCTTGTATGTACCTCTATAGTCGATCCTAGAAAGTGGCTTCCATGATTTACTTACACATCTCATCTCCCATTAGATTGTAAGTCCTTGGAGAAAAAGGTCTCTGTATCCCAAGGCCTAGCACAGTGCTTGCCATATAAAACGTGCTCATGTAATGTTTATGGAATGAACTTTATATCTCATGTGATTTTAAAATAATAATAACAAAAAACCTTGCAAAGACTGCCTTAAGTTTTTGGAAAATGTTCCTTCTCAAGCAACTTGAGAAACTTTCTGAGACTTGTCTTTTTAGAAGATTCCAGATGGCCTTTCCTACCTCCTTCTCCTTTCTGAGGGAACTCCCCTTGAGCATAGAGAAGTGCCTCAGACTGGAGATGCCTTTACATGAAGTTTGGATTGGGGTGCAGGCAGGTCCCAACGGGTCTCTGGCCATTGAGAACTCAGACTCCTGAGAATTTTCTTAGTCTTTCCAAGAACTGCAGAGAGTTGCCCCATGTCAGGAACACAAATTCTTAAAGAGCCGTCACCATGGATGGCGGGTCAACCCTTACTTTAAAAGGGGCCTTCCCACCCGGGAAGCAAACAACTCTCACTTCACTTCTTACTTCTAATCTGTCCATTTACTGCCTCCAACAACAGAGCAAACAGCCACCATATGAGATGACCGCCTAAAACCTTTCCTTCTTTCACGAAGGCCTTTCCAGCCCACGGACATTGAGACAATAAATACTGAAACAATCACTTCAGAGCAGCGTGTGACAGCAAACAAGAGTGATTTAAAAACCGACCATCCAGCGAGAAGAAAAAAACCCAGCCCAGAAAGTGGTGGAAGCTAACTTCTTGACAGAGAAACCTCTGGATAGTGTATAGGGAGAGTGAAAACTGATACAAAACTTTCCTAGGAAAAGGACTGGATTGAAATAAAGTGTAAAGTGAAACTATACTTTTCCAAAATAAAAACAATGTCATTCATGTTCTCGCCATTCAAATGCAGTTCAAACTTGCCAGACTTCAAAACAAAAATCTCTCAATGTTACTGGGCAGAAGAAATCTAGAGACAGAAAGGAAATGTGGGGGTGGGAGTGGGAATGACAGGAATCAGTTGGTCAGAGTTCTAAATGCAGATACCTTTTCTGTGCCCCTCCTTAGCCAAAAGCAGGTCCTTTACTAGACGGGGGCACCAGCTGAGGTCCCCATATTCTGCCAATCTTGGTGCATGTGAGTAAGCACCTTAAATTCCTTCAGGATTTTAAGCCCCACCCCCACCCCCAAAAGAACAGGTTCAGGCTCTGAATACATCTTTGCAAACATCCTATATTTTTACACTTCCTGCAGAGGGAAGGAAAGCAACAGTAATAATCAATATTATAAATGTCTTCTTTGGAAACTCTGACCTTTGGTCATGTATCAAGGGGATAAACTTGGCCTAATTTGGGATCACTCTGTTACCTACTTGGTTTCAAAGAGAAGGAGGTTGGAAGCAGGGACCAAAAAATTCAAGATATGTTGCGCAGTCTGAGGTTTGTCAAAGCACCTGGGTGGCTAAGGACTGTCAGAGAAGAAAATATGAGCTAGTCCCATTGTGTAGCAACCACGAAAGCCAAATCCACCTGCCAGCTTCCTTGCGTTCACCAAATGCCTTCCTGATGAAGAGGAAACTGAGGCAGCCTTTAGGGATCAGAGTTAGGGCAAAGGGCACTCCAGGTTGAGGCAGAGGCAGGATTTAAACACTTACGTCGGAGGATCTCCCGCTGCTTCCGGACATACCAGGTGTACAGGGCTGCGCGCTTCTGGGTCTTCATAGGGGTGCCCTTGTTGAGATGCTGGGAGAGGTGCGACTGGTTGAGGCCCGTGACGTCGACCACCTCCCTCTGGGGGATGTTGTGCTGCTGCATGTAGCCCTTGATCATTTTGGCAGCCCTCCAAGGGTCCTCACTAGATAGACAAGCAGACGGTTAGGATCCTGGCAGGAGATGGCTGGGAAGAAATAGTCCCTCGCTAGGGGTTTTATCTAAACTCTCTGTAAAACCCTGATCACCACTGCTTTCTCCACCTGTCCCAGCTACATCCCTGGGAGGGGCGTAAGGCCAAAATGGAACCTCAACGGAAGAGGAGGCGAAGGCTCCTGTACAGTTCATTCTGTCCCTTCCTGTTGTGGTTAGGAGGGAAAAGATGAAGATGACTCCCCATCTTCGGGAATGAGAGCACACTGCCAGCAATAGTTCCCTCGTTGAACTGAAAGAAAAGCTCTAATTTTATTTTGTTTTCCTTAATTTTCCTAGAATGTGAGAAATTTAAACGGCAGGAGGCCCACTGGCAAGTGGAGATGCCATTTGCCCCGGGCTGGGCTGACCCTACAAAGGAAGGGGTGGCATCGGTTTCTCAGGTCACCTCATTTCCTTCTGAACGGGTACCCCCGTTTCTTGTCTATAAAATGGGGGGAACCATACGTGTTCACCTCCTGAGAAGCAAGGAAGACGTCTTAGCCATGTATTAAATACTTTGGAGGGTTTTTAAATTGTAAGAAATCCAGTGACCTTCCTACCTGGGCCTGAGGAATCACACCACTGAGGTAAGGCAAGTGAAGCGGAAAAAAATATATTATCAACAACCCTCCTTTCCTAATAAAACTCAGTCAGGAAAAGCAATTTGAATTCCTAAATAAGATAAATCTCAAATGTCTCGTTTTCCTGTATGCTTACATTTCTCCTCAGATAGGGTAAGAGTATCTGGAAATCAATGTTTCTCATATATTTCAAGCTTGGGACAGGAACTTAGTTACACTTTTCATTTCTCATAAACATAGATATACAAAAAGCTCTTTTAGAGGAATGAATTAGTGCATGATTTGGAATAACCTTTGAAATTCATTTATTTAAAATGTTTTCAACTTTGCCAATATTTTTTGTTGCTTATTGAATAGATGACTTAAAAATGAGAGATGGTTAAAATGAGAAATTATGGAAAGAATGCACAATACAGGACAAAAGTATTAAAGAAGCAAAGCACCCACATAAACTATATCTTCAATGCAGCTACATATTTAACTTAAAAACTTGAAAGAAAAAAAAAAAAGAACAATCTTCTACTGTATGTTGATGTATAAAGTAGCCTGATAAAACATGAAAAAAACAAAGGGGAAAATTCGTTTCAGGTGAAATAAAAAATAGTGTTAAGCAGATGCCAAAACAGATGCAATGTTGCAATGTCAGAACCAATTTATTTCAAATTGGCACCTATAATTTGATGAAAATTAATTTGCCTCATGAATAAAAAATCTATTAATTAAACTGGGATATTATGTAAGCATTTGAGTAATTGTGATTATTTTAGCAAACCGTTGATATTAAATTCATAAGAACTGGAGCTTTGATTCAGAGTTTGTAAGAAGTGAAAACTTCCACATTAATTAAATATAAATTAATAACACATTTCTCAGGTATTCACAAAGGTACTTCCAATAGCACATAAAGATGAGTTAACAAGAACAATAAAACGAGAAAATGATTTCAAACTTGGGAAGTTCACCTTGAGAAAGAGAAAAATAATGTAATCAACATTTTGGACACATTCATTTAAACCTGAAAGGTGATTTCTGACAAACATTTCCACAGATATTCTTAGGATGGAAAAACAGTCTCAACAGATATGAACAATAGTTTCAAAAGTTAGTAAAAGTTTTTAGATTTTTAAAAGTAAATATAGCTTTAATAGATTCTTTTTCTGTTTTTTTTTTTGTTTTGTTTTGTTTTGTTTTAAATTTCTTTACCTGTGTTAATTTTGTGGGTTTAAGAAACCTTGCAAAATAGTAATGTTAAGTGCGAATAGTTCTGCGGAAAGAGAGGTGAATTAGCTCAACAATTGGGTAGGTTTTAAAAAAAAAAAAAGCCCACGAAAACCCTATAAACTATAGCAAATTAAGCCTAAATTAAAGAACCACAATCGGGAGGTAATATGGTGTAGTTATACCTTTATAGCTCTGAGACCCCAGAATTCCCGTGTATTCACCGGCAAGAGCCAGGAGAGCCGGTTACATTTTTAAATTGGAAAACACGGTTCATTTTCAGGGGTTCTCAACCGCGATAAGGCGCGGATCCCAAGAAGCGCGCTGGGCCATTGTGTTCCGAGCGCAGGTGTCAAACGCCAGACCTCGGCGCCCGCATTGTCCACGCAGCACGCTCTTTTTCAAACAATGACTTTCCTGCCCACGCTCAGAAAAGCCCTGGACCCCACCACAGTTAAGGCGCGAAGGTTAAGAAGCCTCAACTCCGGCTTCTTTGCAAGCAGCCAACTTTCCAAATGCCACCGGCGCGGGAGCCCTAGGGGCGGCACCGGTGGGGAGCCGGAGACCGGGAAGTGCCCTGCTTTCCCTGCTGTCCTTTCTCTTCTAGGAGGTATAAAGGGCGCGCCACACACTGGCTTTTTCTTTTCTTCCCACCTTAGGGGAACAGGGTGCGCAGAATAGGAGTGCCTGTGCCTGGCGCCCGGGAGCCGACTGTGCAGTGACCTGGGAACCGCTAACGAGTTCTTGAAAAATTACTTTAATAAAGTCCGACCACTCCCGGGGTTGGGCGGACGGAAGGCGGCACCCGCTTGGGAAAAGGAGGAAAGCCTCGGGGTCTGTTCTGCGTCCCCAACCCAGGACGGGTCCCGGGCCCCTCTAACTCGCTCCGCGCGCCGAGCCTGGATGTCCCTCGGGCCCCGCTGGGACAACCCGGGTGGGGCGCGCCGGGGCCTCGGTGCGGTGCCGGGGCCTGGCTGGGCCCGCCCGGCAGCTCCCAGCCTGTGCGACGCGAGCGGCCAGCGGCCCCGCGTCTGGGTTTTGCTTTCCTTTCCCCTCTAAGTCGCGTTTACAACTTCACCAATGAATAACCCGCCTCTCTTTTCAACCTAATCACAGCTCTTTGTGTATCTTTCTGTTGATGATTTATAGAAATAAATTAATAACACCCCAACTCCACGTGCTGTAGTTTATGTCACATCTCTGCTACGTCCAGCCCCGCGCGGGGCTGAATGCAGAGGGGCGCCCAGGGTGCCCTCGGGCTTCCCGGGTCCTCTGAGCTCGCAACCAGAAAGCGGGGGCCTGCGGTTAGGCAGCGGGGCCTAGGCCGGCGCGCTCCGGGTGGAAGGCGGCTGGAGCCAGGTTTGTCCTCCCGGCCCCGGTCAGTCTCCATGGAGGACGTGTGGGGTCCCCAGCCTCAGCTAGGAGCTCCTCTTTCTACCTCTCTCAGTCTCGTGGACTCACACATTCCAGCGCCCCTAACCCCGGCCGGGGAGAAATAGCCGCCGCGATGGGGAAAGGCGAGGGGGAAAACCTCGAAACTATCAACAATAGCAAAACTACTTTTGAAAACCAACCCCCCGCCCCCCCAACATCTGACTGTCCAGGCTAGAGAGCAAGCCGCCGGGTCCCCAGAGCGCAAATTCAAATGCAAGGTCATATCCCACTCCAAATTGCCGCTGCGGGCGTGCGGCCGAGGCAGCCCGCGTTCCAGGCGCGACTTGGGTCCTGGCCCAGGCCTTGAAACCGCGACGCTGAAGGGTCGGAGGCCAGGCGAGGGGCTCAGTCCTAAATGCGGAGTGGCCCGGAGCGACCTGCAACCTAAGGGAATCGCTCGGCTCCTTGGATAATTAGTAACCAGCTGTCAAAGCCCTAGGCCGCAAACGATCGAGGACCGGAGCCTGCTTGAATTCCCCGGGGACCACTGGGGTGGAGGCGGCGAGAAACCGAAAAGCCCTTCTCTCTCGGATCGCGACCAAACGCACGGAGAGCAGGGGTCTCAGCCACAATTAGCCTCCGCAGGCTTAGACGCGTGGTTTCTTTTGCCCGGCGCGGGTCGGGCCCGACCCTACATGCAAACATTGGCCTTTGCAAATCTAAACGAGCTTGTAGGATTCCGGATAATCCCGGCCCTTGCACCGGCTCTGCAGCCGCCAGTGCGCAACAGAAAAGTCGCCTCTCAGATCCCCGCCCCGGGTGCCGCCTGTAACTTGGCAAGAAACCGCAGGAAGATGCTCCCGAGGCCGACCTGCGGCTTCCCAGACCCCAGAGGCGATGCCCGGGGAAAATGCTTGGCTCGGTGCTTGTGGGGACCCGAGCCTTCTGCTCCTGGAGAAGCGGTGTGGGCAAGCCTCCCGGCAAAGGTCTCCGCAGCGCCGGGTCTCCCCGGCAGAGCCCCAGCCCCGCTGGGAGGGTCCTTCGGGTCTCAGGAAGCCTTGGACCGTCGGGCTAAGGGTCTGGGCCGCGTCCAGGGGTTGGGAGAGAAGCGGAGCGCCCCCCGGGGACTGCTCTGGTGGGCAACAGGCGGGCGGGAGTGGTCGCGCGCAGCGTCGCTTAGGCACAGGGCCCGCGGCTCGTGGGGCTCGGCGCGCATCCCCCGCCTTGCTGGGCACCTACCTGAGCATCCGGTCCACTTCGGCCCGCTGCTCGGCCGCCTCCTCTGTGTTGAGAGCCTGCAGTTCCTTGAGGATGGGAGGGGTGTCATAGTCGTCCCCGTCTTCGGAGCCTTCATCCCCAGACAGGCGGCCCTTGGCGTGGCCATTGGTGAGGGTATGGAAGACCGGCTTGGTGTCGGCCTCCGCCCCACTCCCGGGGGACAGGGGAAGCGTCTCCAGCTTCACCCCGAAGGTGGGCGACGGCAGCAACTCCTCCAGGGCCTGAACCAGCACCTCCTTGGTGACCCCGGAGCTCAGCAGGGCGCTCAGGAGTTCTTGCTGGAGAGAAGTGAGCTTGGACACCATTTTCCAAGGACGGAAAAAGAAGGGGGTGAGGGGGTGGGTGGGTGCCAGAGAGGAGGGTGGAGGGGAGTTTCACAAGCGAACCCCAGATCCGGAGCCCCCCCACCCTTCAGTCTCCAGACACCTGTTACTCCCTGGGTCCTGGAGTCTCCTCCGAGAGGAGTCAGAAAACTTCTAACTTGCCATGATCGCCACCATTAGGCCATATAAGACATGCAAATTAGTGGGAAGGGCTCGGCTTTCGGCAAGATGCAAATGGTAGTGGGGAGGGGGGAAAACCGAAAGAGAGGGAGAGAATGAGGGCAGACGTGGCGAGCCGGAGCCCCGGGCCCGGCGCGGGGCTTGCCAGGGTCCATTGTACTCACGCTGGGGGGCTGAAGACCTCCTTTTACTGGTTCTGTTTATCAGCCAAACTTTAGCTGACCTTTGGACTTGTTAAGCAAGCAGCTTGCAGCCTAGTATGGAAGGCGCGGGGGCTTTTTCACCGCCTGCGGGTCCGGCCTTAGTCCCAAGAGACGTCACTGAGCTTCGAGGGTTCAGGTGAGAACTGGAGAAAGTTGGGGTGTTTCTGGAAGAAGGGGATGGGGGAGGAGGCGAGGACTAGAGGCCTTCCTAGGTGTCCCAACCGGCCACGCGGTGAGCCAGAGAGCCAGCTGGGCAGAGGAGAAACTGCCCGCTTGGGGCTGGTCGCGGGGAGCGGTGAGGCGTTGCTAGACCGGGCGAGTGCAAAATAGGGGATTCGTGGGACCCCATTTCTTTCTGCCGTGGTTACCGCTCCCCAGGCCCGGGACCCTCACCGGGCGTGCCGGGCGGCTTGGATTTGCAGAGCTGCCTGCACGGGTAGCGTAGGTGAGAGGGAAGGGGCCCTGGAGGACGCTAGAAGGAGGCGCTGACTAGTTTCTGGCCAGCGGGCCTAGCCAAAGTGGAGCTCCCCCAACAGCGGGGCTGCACCCTCGCTCAGTCGGGCGGATCCGCTGGAGAGCAGGACGCCTTTAAACCGGGAAGATCAATGCGCCTCTGCCTGGGGGTAAGACTGCGATGGTGGGGCCTCCTTCCTAGCAAAGACAGCAAAGCTCGACTCGCGCCTGGAAGCACCGTGGGAGCCGCGTTTTCCCGGAACCACTGATACCTGGTTTGTTTGCAGGGGCCGGGGCCGCGCTCTGCAAGCGCAAGGTCACCGCGGCGGTGGCGGGAGCCTCGCACACCGAGTTGAGGAGACGCCGACAAAGCCGCGGAGCGGAAGTTTTTGCCCATCCCGGCCTAGGCCTTCCAGGGCCACATCTCGCCGGGGCGCAGAGGAGAAAGAAGGCGGCATGAGCCCTGCAGGCTAGACCCTGACCTGCAGCAGGGCAGAGGAAGGGGTCTGTTGGGATCCCCCGCCCGCAGACCCTAGCACCCGGGGCAGAGGGCAGAGGACTCCCTCACCCTCTCCCAGCCCGAGCTGCTTCATCTGTGAAACGAAGCTGATACTGATGCCTGCAGTGCAGGGGGATTGTACGGTTGAAGGAGCCCACTTGTGAAACTCCTTCGTCTAATAAGAGCGTGCACACTTAGCAGTCTGGGAGGGCAGAGAACCCAGGCCCTGTAGTAAAATCCCATTATTCGGGTTCTCAGAGGCAGGGAGATCCAGCCTTAAAAAGCTAGTGGTAGCCCTGAGGTTGGAGGGGTTGGGAAATTAGGGCCAAAAATTCAGTTGGGTATTTTCAAAGGAGTTTCTGAGTTCTCCTACTTTTCCCACCTACAAAAAGATAATTAGGAGGAAGGTGGGGTTAGATTAGGGAGAGAGAGGAATCTCAGCCTAGAGAAGGAAGGGGCCAGCAGTTCTCTTCTGCTAGTTTTAGGATCAAATCTCTCAGGTGTAGGAAGGGGGAAACCCCAGATGCAGCTGGGCTGTCTCCTTTAAATAGGGGCCAGCTACAGGGGGCCACCTGTGTCAGGGAGCCAGAAAGAAGCTGCATGGTGTGTGCATGGAGCTCCTGAGAAGGTTTACACCTACCTCAGTCTCTCATCTCCTGAGAAAGAGGTAATAAGTTCATGGAAATGAGGGTCCTTCATTTCACCTTATTGTTTTCTAGTTTGTTTTGACATATGGCAGGCCCTTGTCCCTTACAGTTCAGTCTGATGGAAAATATCCCCTGCCTACCCAGCTCACCTCAACCAGGATAATGGAGTGTTCAGAGTTAATGCCCCTGGAGAACAATCTCTCTTTCTGTCACTTGCTATCATGATAGAAGCAGTCAAGTGTAATGAAGATCAGTTTCTGTGTTTAGGTGGGAAAACCCATTTTAAAAGCAGCAATCACTTTCCTTTTAACAACAGAGCTTTGATTTGTATTTCCAGTTGCCCATGCTGCCAGTCTGACTCCCAAAGCCTTTTTATCTCCCCAAATTCAGGTGTCAGCAAACCCATTCCTCCCCCAACCCCAGACAACTATATGAAAGTACAGGAAGTTTCACAGAGAGCACAGGATAAACTTCCTCTGGGTGTCTAGGTATGCCGTCCAGGTAATCTGGCCATTCCTATCCAGCAACTTCTTGCAGTCCTTCTACCCTGATCTACCTTGTACATGCTACCTAGTGCATTCTCCATGTAACCACACCTATGGATCTGGGAACACATGTAACACCCATCCCTTCCTAAGGAAATTTTTAAACAGAAAAGTATATATAGATCAGCAGATAGCTCTTCAGGACATGTGTCACAAATGAGTTACCTAATAAAAAAATGTGTTTATCTAAAAAGTTAAACTTCCCCTAAACAGAGGAAAGAGTATGGTTGAAATTATTTTAATTTATGCTTCACACAGAATGGACTGTGTGATAGACTGTTATACCTAGCACTATTTTAAAGATGGGGAAAACAAGGTACAGGACAGTTCAAGAAAGTTGCCTGGAGCCACTGGAGTAAGTTAGTGGCAGGGCTGGGGGTGGGGCTTAGGACCTTGGAGCAGCTCTTTAGAGTTTAGGCTGTCCTTCTAACTCAGAGGAAGGTGTCCAGCTTCCATTTCTTTGGGAGACGAAGTTAAAAGGGGGAATTCTAGGAGGGAGAGGGAGAGGAATAATAAGCAGAGAATAGAGGGCAGGCTTTGGAGTCAAGCAGACCTGAATTTGGGCCCAAGATCTGCCTAAGTAGCTGTGTGACCTTGGGCATGTTATGGAATCGTTCTAAGCCTGTTTCCTTTTGTGGGAAATGAGAATAACTCTCTGCTGTGCTTTGGTGAAGATTATGAGTTATTATGTGCAAGTTCCTGAAGCATGACAGGTTCTCACATGTCTAGAAAGAAGAAAAGTATCACCAAAGTGATGCAAAGAAGTGTGGTAGCTGGTTTCTTTGGGCTCTTGTATTCTTAGCTTGTTTTTAAGAGGAACTGAATTTGGAGAGACTGTATGAGGTTCTTCTACTTAAATGATGACTCTGAAGTTTAAATGCCAAGATTTTCTAAGAGAAATGCAGACCCTGGAGTCAAATAATTTAAAACCCAAGTTGGCTCATCACCATATAAAGATTTTCTGAGCACCATCTTGGTAATATCACAGAACAGCAAATGTGATTCCTGTGGACTCACTTCCCCTATAACTTAGCAGCATGGATGAGATTTCTTCTCTGCTCTTGTAAAGACAGCTTCCCCCGCACTTTCCATGGTTGTTCTTTTTTCTTTTTTTTAATCACAGCAGGGGAGAGTCTTGTCTTCCCAGTCCCCTGCTGCTCCACAATCCAGGGCTTAAATACACCACAGACAGCAAGTTCCATGAGGGTAGGAACCTTCGCATGTCTTACTCACAGGTGTCTGGAGCAGTACCTGATACATAGTATCTGTTCAATAGAATAACTGTTGAATGAATGAACAAGCGATCATCTTTGGGTGATGCCATTAAGGATGATTTTTGTTTCCTTATTTGTACTTCTCAGATTTTTCAGCAATGAAGTTGTATTTTAAAAATAAATACTTTTTCCAGACCCTTAGGAGTATATACTGCATGATCCATTTAAATGAAGTTAAAAGCAGAGCAAACTAATCCGTGGTGACAGAGGTCAGAATGGATGTTACCTTTTGTAAGGGGTGTGTTGACTGGGAGGGGGCATGAGGGAGCTTTCTGTGTTGCTAGAAATGTTCTGTATCTTGATCAGGATGGAGGAAACATCATCAGGCTATCCATTTAGGATTTGTGCATGTTGCTGTAAGTTATAACTTAGTAAAAAGTAAATTAAATAAATAACCCCAAAGTGTAAAGTATAAAATGTGGAGTCATCTCCTTACTCCTCCACTGTTTGCAGTTGATGTGTGACCCTCCAGATTCTTTTCTATCTGCCATGTATAGTTTATCACCATGAAAATCTATAGAATAGTATATTCCAGGGGATTGGCAAACTTTTTCTGGAAAGGGCCAGATAATAAATATTTTAGGCTTTGTGGGCCATATGGTTTCTGTCACAACTACTCAGCTCTTATAAAGAATACATAAGTGAATGTGTGTGGCTGTGTTCTGATAAAACTTTATTTATAAAAACAGTTGTCCACCTCAATTTTGTCAACCCCTGGATAGAGCAATCTGTACATCTGAAAGGAATTTTAGCTTTAGTCAAGTCTCACTTGACTTCCTTTTTGGGATAAGGAAGCAGATTCAGGGAGGAGAAGTAACTTTCCCAAGGGATACAGCTCAGTGCAATAGGGAAATCCTGGCTTTGGAGTCAGACCAGCTGCTTGCTGTGTGTGTGTGTGTGTGTGTGTGCAAGCTACTTAATTTCTTTGAACCTTTATATTATCGCCATAGGTACATGGAGATAAGAATGGAATTAACCTCATAGGGTTCGGGGGGAAGACAAAATGAGGCAACACAGAACGGGGCTCTTTGGGGGCTATTGCAGAATAAACACTTGGAGGCAGGACTTGGTTTCAAATCCAATGCTTGCTTAATTACAGCACGGGGCTCAGGGATTTCCTTCCTCCCTTCCCTTCCTCCCTCCCTCCCTTTCTCTGAAGTGCAGTTTCTTCTGTAAGTTCGCTAACAAACACTACCAAGTGCTTACTATGTGCAAAGCCCTTTGGGGAGAGCTGTGAGGGGGTAACACGTGGGTACAAGAAGGCCTCAAATCCCGCCAAGCCCGGCCTTCAGCTTCCTCTTAGAAGTCTCTTCCAGATCTGCGCTTTGATTTTCAATACATGCCGCTAGAAGAAGCTCTTTGCCAAGAAAACTACTAAAAGTGTTGAGGGGATTTCTCTTGTGATTTGACAACCCGTTTCTGCTGGGGTCATTTTTAGAAATAAGTTGTTCCCAGTAGCTTGTAAAAGATTAAATTAAAAACCAGGGACCTAGTATGATATTAAACTAATAAATACTACACCCAGCATAGAAAGCGTTCACTCCAGAACAATAATCTTTTCCTCTGTCTTCTACTACAACACCCATCTGAAAGTGAGATTGGCATTCATCAAAAGTGACACAGAGTTGGTGCTCCATAAATGTTTATTGAATAAACTATATGGGCCAGGCTATGATGTTTTGATAAAAGCAATAGAATTTACTGAAATTGCTTGGAATCTTTTTTCAGATTAATACTCAAGTAAGTGCTAGTGAGGTGCCCTTGCTAGACTCTCCCCTTTATTCCTCCCCACAAACCTATGAAGTAAGCAGCACCTTCACAATTTTAATGATGAGGAAATTGAGGCTCTGAGAAGGAAGGGATTGGTCCCAGGAACCACAAACAGTTAAGGGATGGAAGCTTGGACATGATCCAGGAACCTCCTGGTCCAACATTAAGTGCCTTCCTCTGGCTCTTCCACACCTCCCAAGCTCTCTCCTACCCAGACAGAGAGGGGATCACACAGAAGCACTCTGAACGGCTGCAGCACAGAGAGAAGTCCTGAATGCCTTAGAGGGAGATCAAAGTCTTTCCTCTCTATGGAGCTGCCTGGCATATAAAGAACTGTAGTATTTGTACAGCGTCTTATGGTGTGCCAAGAGCTTTCTTACTTCATTTGATCCTCAAAAGAGCCCTGTGAAAAAGGCAAGGCAGGCATTATCCACATTTTACAGAAGAGGAGACTGAGGCTCAGAGAGGAAAAATCACCTCCTCAAAGTGTCAGAACCACTGTCTAATGACCCAAGTCTTCTGAGTCCAGATTCCAATGTTTTCTCCACAGCATCGTGTTTGTATAGTGACAAGGTTAGGACAAAGTGCACAAGACTTAAGAACAGGACACAATACTACCCCCATTTCTACTCCCAATATCATGCTTGAATGATAGAAAAAGCTCTTTTTCTTCCCCCCACGAAAGGGTGCTAGTCTGTGAGTTAGGAACCTCCTCCACCTATATCAAGGTATCCTTTCATTCTCTGGTGGCTGGAGGACCCTGCCCCCAGGCCTGGGGGCGAAGAGCTATGCAGGACTGCCGAGTCAAGGCAGCGAGCATCTAGTATGTGCCCAGTATGTGCTGGCCACTGTGGTGGGTGCTTGGTACTGTTGGGATGAACAAGATTCAATACCTGCCCTAAAGGGTTTATTATATAGTGGTAGAGGTAGGCATGTATATACTCATCTCTATTGCTGGGCCAAAAAGAGCAGGCCTTATCATAAGCTGTCTCCTTTACATAAAGAATCTTATTTAATCCTCATAGCAGCCCCATGAAGAGGTATTACTATTCTTTTTTTTTTTTTAAAGATTTTATTTATTTATTCATTTATCCCCCCCTTGCTGCTTGTGCTTGCTGGGTCAGCTAACCACGCCGTGCGGGCGGGCTTGCCTTCACCAGGAAGCCCCGGGAACCGAACCCGGGGCCTCCCATATGGTAAACGGGAGCCCCACTGATTGAGCCACAGCTGCTTCCCGGTATTACTATTCTTATTTTCAGTTTTCTCAGATGCATAAGGAGTTGAGATTCAAACCCAGCTCAATCTGGCTTCAGACATTTTTCTATATATCCAAGAGGCAGGTGCTCTAGGGGAATCAGCATGGGGCTTGGAGTCAGGCTGATCTGGGTTTGAAACTTGTGTCTGCTGTTTCCTAGGTGTGACCCTGGGCAAGGTGCCATTCTGAACCTCAGTTTCCTCATCTGTAAAAAGGAAGCAGTAAATTTTCCTTGTGTAGAAATTGGTAGGAAAGATAATATATATATATATGCACCCTGTATAATTAATAAATAGAAGCAAATATTAATAATACTAGAAGAACTAGTAAAGTTCTTGGGGGGCTCAGAGCCCTTGAAAGATAAATAGAATTTGATACTAAGGAGAAGTCAGAAAGCATTTCAGGCTGGAAGAAGAGCTGAGTGAAGGCTTGAAAGCATGAAAGTAGGTGATGAGGTGATGGTGTCCGAGGCAAACTAGGCTGTTGGGACCATAAAGGGATCTTGCTAAAGATGAGGTCAGAAAGTAAGGACAGGGGGAAGCGGCTGTGGCTCAATCAGTAGGGCTCCTGTTTACCATATGGGAGGCTCCGGGTTCGGTTCCCGGGGCCTCCTGGTGAAGGCAAGCCCGCCCGCGCGGCGTGGTTAGCTGACCCAGCGAGCACAAGCAGCAAGGGGGGGATAAATGAATAAATAAAATATTAAAAAAAAAAAAAAAAAAAAAGAAAGTAAGGACAGGATGGCTCATGAGCAAACACTGAACGCCAGGTCCAGGGGTCCCAACTTCTATCCTTAGGCCATGAGGATTCTCTGAAAGTTTTCAAGCGTGGGTGGGGTGAATGAGGGAGGAGTTTTCCAGGTGGAGGAGGAAGATATGACATCATTTAATTTGTTTTTTAGTATGCTCATAACCACAATAACAGGACTAGTTACTATTTATTGAGCACCTACATCATGGTGCTAAGCAATTTATACCATCGTTGCATTTAATCCTCATAATCACTCCAAGTTATTCTCATGATCTCCATTTTACAGGCAAGGAAATCAAGTGAACTGGCTAAATATGAGGGCCCTGGAGCCAAACTGCCAGGGTTCCGATTTTGGATTCACAACTCATTAACTGGGTATCTATGAGCAAGTTACTAAACCTCTCAGTGCCTCAGTGTTCCCACCTTTAAAATGGGGGTAGAAGTTGTACCTAGCTGACAGCGAGGTTGTGAGGAGTAAATGCATCAATACGTGTAAAGCACTTAGGAAAGACACTGTCATTCTTGGCTATGCTATTACTACTGACCCAGGTGACAGACCTAGAGAGAAAGTGCCCTGGGGGTTCTCTGGTGGAGACTCTTCTGTGAGCCTTCCCCATGCAGAAAGTGAGTGAAGGTCTGCTGTGGGGTCCGCACAGAGGGAATGGAAACCAGGGCACGGATCAGGATTGCCACGGAAGAGGACTCTAGAGATGCTGATGGGCGCCCCTGGACCGCCATCCCTTAGGGCCTTAGGAGGCGTGAGGCACAGCACAGCCACAGCCCGGAGCACAGGAGGAGGCCTAGAAGCCAGTATGGAGCAAGGGTAATGTTCAGAAACACCTGAGTTTGGCTCCTTGATGCTGAGATCCCCCCACCTCTGCCAAGCCTTCTCTGGAGTGGGCCCTAGCGCATCCTGTGAACTTCCACTTCTGCACTTTCACCTGCCATTTTCTCCGCTGGAAGGGCTCCTTCTCCTCAAACCAGATTCTACACCTTCCCTGAAAACTTTAAAATTCATGAGCTGCAGGAAGCTTTCCTGATTAGCCCTGTTCTTTTTTTTTTTTTTTTAAATGTTGAAGTATATCACTCATACATGAACATACATAAACAATAAGTGTACAGCAATAGTTGTGAACTTACAAAACAAACATACATAACATCATATAGGGCTCTCATACCTCACCCCACCACCAATACCTGGCATTATTGTTAAACATTTTTAACTAATGCTTAACGGCATCCTCAAAATATTACTACTAACCAAAGTATTTTCCCCCAACCTACCATATTATTATTTTTATATCATTTACACATGAACATATATAAAAAATAAGTGTATAGTAGAAGTTGTGAACTAACAAAGCAAACATTCATAACATCATACAGGGGTCTCATACATCAACCCTCCACCAACACCTTGCATTGTCGTGAGACATTTGCTACAAATTATGAAAGAATAGTCAAAATCTTAACTAATTATAGTCCTTATCTTACATTTGGTGTATTTTTAACCCTGTTCTTTTAATCACCGTCCCCCCCCACCTTCTGGGATCATCTGAGGACTCAACTCCTTCAGGAAGCCTCACCTACCTCCCAGGCTTGGGTTATTAATTCCGTGGTCCTCAACTGGGGTGGCTTTGCCCCTTAGGGGATGTTTGGCAATATCTAGCCAGGTCAATGTCATGGCTGTACTTGGCCTGTGGTCATTGTTTTGAAATTCTTAATAATTTTATATTTGGATTTCTGTTCTCCAGGTGAAATGTGATGGAATGACAGTGCATGTGCTGGGGGCTTGGAGCCTCCATGTGGTCCTACCTCCTTCTGCCTCCCTGGGTGGGTTTTTGGCCCCCATTCCTCCACTCCTTGCTTCCCAATGGCCTGGCCAGGCCTCCCCATCCCCATTCGTGGGCACAGGAAGGATTGGGATAGGGTGCTTGCACCCTGTGGATTCTCAGGGTGGGGCATGGTAGTGGCCATCCCTGCCCCAGGCTCGTGTTGCCACGAAGCATTAGAAGTGACTAAATGGGGTGCAAGCCTCTCACCCACCCCCAATCTAAGTACCACGTGGGTCTTTGCCTGGAGGTTGCACTTACCCTTGGGGGTTGCCCATCTGCCATAGGGTGGAGCAGGAGGCCTGTGGGAAGAGGACATCCCTGGCTTGACTTCTACGCCCCCATTTGGGCACAGGGCATTTTTCCAGGGACTGGCGGGAGGAAGAGCCATTAGCCGCTGGACCACACCAAGGTGAGGGGCAAGGTCTCCAGACACCTTTGGGAGTTTGCACTTGCCCTGCTGGTATCCCTGTGCCCTAGGGAATGTGACATTAAATAACAAATAAAAAACATCAGAACAGATAGAGAGAAGGGACCACAGAGGAAAGGAAAAGGCTTTAGATTTTATTCTCTTCAGTGGCACCTTTTTCCTGCTTGTTGACAAGGGGCTCCAAATTTTCATTTGTCTCTGGGTCCTAAATATTATACAGTTGGTCTTAATGTCTAGAAACAGTTTTTGTTGTCACGGCTATGGGGGTGCTACCGGCATCCAGCTAAATAGAACCAGGGATGCTGCTAAACATCCTTTAACAAACAGGACAGAACCCCCACCACTAGGAATCAGCCAGTCCAAAAGTCAGTAGCGTGGAGGTGGAGAAACCCTGGGTTATTTGTTCCTCCTTTCTGCATCCAGTATTTTCTGGGTTTTTCTCTGTCCTCTCCTTTGTTCATACTGGTGAAATGACCTTATCATCTGTCTAGACTGGAAGCTGGACAATCCTCCAGGGCAGGGTTGCATATTTATTAATCCTTGTAGTACCAGGAACTAAGGCAGTGACGGCACACAATAAGTTCTCAATGCTCGCTGACTGGACTGAATGGCAGGGCCCAGGAACTTACCTTGCCACATTTTAATCTATTATTTTGTGTTTGTTGGAAGCACAAAACCACTTATAGCTATTCTTGAGGCATTTTATGATTGTATGTTTTATCTCTCGTAAGTGGATTATAAATCCCTAAGCACAGGAAATAAACCGTCCAAATCTTGTGTTGCTCAGAACAGTGCATTGCATGCAGCAGGCACTCTGTCGGCGCTTCTTTACTAACTTCTTCGCTCTCTGCTGATTCCACCTTTCTCCATGTCTAAGACCCAGATTACATTCATTTATTCATTCAACAAACACACATCAAGCATTTACTATATGCAAAATGCTGAGATTTAAAGGTATTAAAGTACAATTCCCACCCTCGTGGAGTTGTTTACTCAGCATAATTACGCCTCACAGTTGCTGTACAACTAACTTTCAGAAGACTAATAATAAAGAAGAGAAGAGAGAAGATCTAGTGGCCCCATTTGTCAGGGAAACCTCTCAAGCCTTGTTTGTGTTTCTAACTCAGTCCTTTGTTCATTCAACAACTGTGCATCTGTGTCAGGCACTCTTCTAGGTACTGGTGATACAGCAGTGAATAAAACAGACAAAGCCTCTACCCTCACAGGGCTTACACTCTAAAGAGAGTGGGAGATGGACCTCAAAGGGAACAAATAAATGAATAGATTCATAGTATGTCAGATGATGGTGCACTATGGAGAAAAATACTAGGGCAGGGGAAAGTGAAAAGAGAGTGGGGGAGACTATTGTAAATGAAGGGTGGTCAGGGGAGACGTTTCAAATATATGACATTTAGCTGAAAATCAAACTCAGTGCAGCTTCTCAGCGTGAAAGCACCTCTCAGGGTGTTGCATCTCCCAACCCTCCCCACCACTTGGGCCCTATTGTGCCCAGAAATCTCCTTTGAGGCTGGTTAAAAGTATTGACTGTAAATAGGAATGAGTGGAATAATGTGTCAGTAAGTTTTAAAAGGGCTTTTCTTTAAAATTAGTAGTCTGGGGAAGCGGCTGTGGCTCAATCAGTGGGGCTCCCGTTTACCATATGGGAGGCCCCGGGTTCGGTTCCCGGGGCCTCCTGGTGAAGGCAAAGCCCGCCCGCGCGGCGTGGTTAGCTGACCCAGCGAGCACAAGCAGCAAGGGGGGGATAAATGAATAAATAAATAAAATCTTAAAAAAAAAAAAAATAAAATAAAATAAAATTAGTAGTCTGTAAATGTTTTTCCCAAGTTACTTCTATCAGTTAAAAAAAAAAAAAAAGCTTGAGCACTTCACCCCATTATTTGTTGTGATTTATGTATTTGTTTATATATATATATATATATACACATTGTACGGGTCTAACATTTTATACTCATTATAAAGCAAACACAAAAAATAAAAAGGATGGGGTTAAACATAAATATAAAAATAAGATCTACTATTTTCATCCCGTACTCTGAATGGATCATCTTGAGCACCCTACTTTGGGACCCTTGTTCTAATGTAGGAAAGCACTACATTTTATTTTATTTTTGAATAAGCAGAAATCTGGCTAGAAGTCTTCACATATCTGCCTCCAGAAATTTTTTAGGATTTGGAATAAAATAGGGGAAATTGATTGAAAGTATAGGATGAGAGAAAGGAAAAAAGGAAGAAAAGTAAATAATGAGAAGAAGAGAAAGGATAAGAATTTAAGGGGAAAGTTCAAAAGAAAAAAGGGGGGGAAAAGAAGGAAGGAAGAAGAAAGAAATGAAAGGAAAAAAGCTACAGTGGTCAAAACAGCATGGTACTAGCATAAAGATAGACACAAAAATCAGTGGAATAGAATTGAGCCCAGAAATAAACTCTCAGTGCTAGTGTAAACTGTAATGTAAATATATAGTCTATGATTAGTAGCAATGCTTCAGTATGTGTTAATCAATTTTAAGAAAAGTACCACACTAATGAAAGATGTTGTTAATGGGGGAAAGTGTGTGGAGGGGGAAGGGGTAGGGTATATGCGAATCCCCTATATATATATTTAAAAACAATTTATTGAAGTATATCATTCATACAAGAATATACATAAACTATAACTGTTCAGTAAACATTGTGAACTTACAAAACAAACATGCATAGCATCATACAGGGCTCCCACACATCACCCCCCCCCCACACCAAACACCCTGCATTGTTGTGAAACGTTTGTTAACAAATCATGGAAGAGTGTTGTCAAAGTATTACTACTAACTATAGTCCATCTCTTACTCCCCTATACATTTTTTAAAGGATTTATCTATTTACTTTTATCCGTTTTTACCACTCACCCCCCGTTTTTGCTGTTTCTGTGTCCATTTGCTGGGCGACTCTGTGTCCATTTCCTGCCCTCTCTTCTCATCCCTCTCCTCCTGTCTTCACTGGGATTCGATCCTTGGAACCTCCGATGTGGGAGAGAGGCGTCCTACTGCCTGCGCCACCTTAGTTCCTGGTTTTTCAGCACATCTTGTCTTGGCTCTCCCTTGTGTCACTCTCCTGTTACATCATCATCTTGCTGCGTGGCTCGTGGGGCCTGGCGGTGCACCCGCACACAGGGCCTGGTGACCCAGGCAACTTCTATATTTTTCTTTTTTTTCTTTTTACTGGGAGGTCCTGGGGATTGAACCCATGTCCCTCCATATGGGAGACCGACACCCAACCACCTGAGCCATATCCATCCCCCTGTTATATCTCTTAAGGTTGACCAAAGATACCCAAAGTTACAGTCTTTTCCCATACAGGATGGTCATATAATAAAATCAGGCTTAGTTTATCACTAGCATTCTAAAAACCAGACCTAGGGAGAAAAACTAGGTCTGGGGACACATGCATGGTTTCTAATATAGTGAATGTTTAGCCTACCCTGATTATCACAAAATCAGGACAGCGAGAATATTTGCATCCCCTATATATATATTTTTTTAAAGATTTATTTATTTATTTATTTATTTATTCCTTTATCGCCCCCTTGCCGCTTGTGCTCGCTGGGCCAGCCAACCACGCCGCGCGCGGGCCTCCCATATGATAAACGGGAGCCCCACTGATTGAGCCACAGCCGCTTCCCAACCCCCTATATTTTTGATGTAATATTTATGTAATCTAAAGCTTCTTTAAAAATAAAAAAAGAAATAAAAAAAGACAAGCAAGGAACACATGAAAAAACAAAAGAAAGGAAGAAAGGAAAGAACAAAAGAGAAAGAAAAAAGGGAAGGAGAAAGAAGGAGAAAGAAAAAGGAAGAAGGAGGTGGGGAGGAGAAAGGGAGAAAGGCAAAAAGTAAAGGAAGAATTCCCGAAGATGCCACTGCCCAGAGGCCGCGAGTATGCTCTCTGCCGGCCTTTGCCCAGAACTCACGGCATTTTAGAATGTTCTGTCACAGTCTGCAGGCTGGACCTTGGCCTCTTACCACACATTTGGAATCACCACTAATTAAGTGGCTGTTGCTTTCTGGCCCTTCTCTCTTCCCCAATGGCTGGTTCCCCTCCGTGCCCCTCACTCAGCTGTGGTGTCAGGAGCGATGCGGAGATGACCTTTTCCCATCACTGTCCTGCATGCCTCATTAACTTCTCCTTGCAGCTGGAGATGACCATTATGGACTAGAAAAGCTGACAGGTTCTGTAGAGAGCAGAGGAACGCAGTTTCCCAGAAGTTCCTGGCCCAGGAATTCTCTCCTTTAGGACACGGGAGAGAATCTTCTGTTTTATAGAGCTACTGGGAGACAGTCATGTTGGAAGCTCTTAGAGGATCCTGTTTTTTTCCTTTTCAATTCCTCACTTTAAAGGGGAGAGACAGGGAAGCAGATGTGGCTCAAGTGGTTGAGCTACTGTCTACCATATGGGAGGACCTGGGTTCGAATCCCCGGACCTCCTGGTAAAAAGATGAGCAGGTGAGCCAGGCCAGCGCAGATGTACGGCGAGCCACGCAGCAAGATGATGATGCAACAAAAGCAAGATGCACCAGAAACCAGGAACTGAGGTGGCTCAAGTGACAGGATGCCTCTCTCTCACATTGGAGGTCTCTAGGATTGAATCCTGGTGAAGACTGGAGGAGAAAAATGAGAAGAGAAGGCAAGCAACAGACACAGAAAATCACCCAGCGAATGGACACAGACAGCAAGTGGGGGGGCCGGGAGGGAACTCATCTCATAGAACTGTACACCAAAAAACGAAGTCAATTTTAAATATTTTTTTAAAAAGGGGGGAGATAATGCACTTCAATATAAATTAAAACCAATCAAAGAATATGGAATAAAAGGATGCAAAAATACTATGAAAAATAATGACAAAAGCAAGGTTCATTGAATGAAATTTTCTTGTTTTAAATTTGATCTAGGCCTGAGTCAGGAAGCATGCAATATTTGTTGAATGAAAGAATGAATGAATGGTGAATTTTCACAATCATCCTGTGATGATATTCGGTAGGTAGTGTCTCCAAGAATGAAGGAGACTGAAACCCAGAGAAGTTAAGTGCCCAAAGTCACATAGTGAGGAAGTGGGCCACAAAGCCCTGTCCTCCATTGTCACTGGGACACTGTTAACATGCAGCTGTTCCGCTTCCTTCGGGAAGAATTGTCACTTGCCTAGATGCTCTGGGGAAGTCATTCCTTTAGAGCTCTGGTGTTTAGTTCATCTATTTTGAGCACCCACAAGAAGACAGACAAGGTGTTGGGGACAGGGGATACGGCTGCAGAGCTGGCCCTTACCCGGGGGAAGCTCATAGCCTGCAGGTGCTGCTGGAGCCCATTTCAACCACAGTGATCTGCAAGCCTGTTTACACAATTGCCTTCCTTATTTTATTCTTAAATATGCTCTAATCTATGTGAGCATTTGCTTAAAAAAAAAAAAAATCCTTAATAGATACTTGTTATAAAAATGCAAACAATCCCAAATGCATAAAATAAAAATAAAAAGCTCGTTCTCACCGATCAGACTCTTGGCTTCTCACTTCCTTCTCTTTCTTTAAGCAATTCCTATTGAGTTTATCTGTCATGTACAATTACACAGATATGTATAGATATACTTTTAAAAGCCCAAACGGGATCACTGATTGCTTCTCTTCAGTGGTATGCTCATCAAGGACAGCAGAGAGAAGGAACTGAGAGTGTGAGTGGAGGGAACGGATTGCTGGGTTTGAGTTTCCACTCCATTCCTAACTGTGGCCGTGGGCTAGTGATCCAACCCCTCTAAATCTGTTTCCTTGGGTGAAAATGGGGTTACTATTGCTGTCAAGTCTTAGTAAAAGGATAGTGGGAGACGCTACACAGAGGGAACATGCAGAAAAGGCTGACCATTGTTCTTCTTTTTTTCTTTTTAAAGACTTATTTTACTTATTTCTCCCCACCCCCTCATTGTTTGCATTTGCTCTGTCTGCTTGTTGTGTGCTGGTCTTCTTTCAGGAGGCACCAGGAACCGAGCCCGGGACCTCCCATGTGGGAGGGAGGCGCCTAATCACCTGAGCCACCTCCACTCCCTGCTTTGTTGTATCTCTCATTATGTTTTCCTCATGTCTCTGTTGCGTCATCTTGTTGTGTCAGCTTGTCACCTTGCTCGTCTTCTTTAGGAGGCGCCGTGAACTGAACCTGGGGCCTCCCATGTGGTAGGCAGGAGCTCAATCGCTTGAGCCACATCTGCTTCCCCATAGTTATTCTTTTATGGAAGTTTCTCTCATGGTTCACCGCAGATTCCACATGCAGTCAGGGTTCAAGGAAGTCTGCAGTGAGGGGATAGGACCTTCTAGGAAGTGCTATGCTTATGCTTATGGTACTTGATTAACCCGCGATTACCTCGTATCATCCTTCCACAAAGGGCCTAGCTAAGAACAAGATATTAAGGTGTATTTTTATCTTCCCAGTCACAAACTGTTACAATATGAATATCTTTTTCAAAATAGTAGACCTCCAGAGTGAAAACTCATAATATAAACTTTTAGGAAGAGATGACGGAGCAGTTTCAGAAAGCACTTAGGGTCTGGGGGGAACGGATAGGGGACTACAGGAAGGTACTGGGGAAGTGCAATGTCTGTGGTGCTTGGTGTCAAGAGATCTGCATTTGAGTTCTGCTTTAATAGATCGGTATAACCTTGAGTCATGCATTTATAAACTCTTTGAGCCTCAGTTTCCCTGTCCAAGTGGGTACTGTATTTCCTATAAAAATATTGTGAGGATTGAAGTGAAGTGGGTATGCAAAAGTCCTTTGTAAATCATAAAGCTCTAGGTAGGTGTAAATGATTATTAGTGACTTTTTTGTACCAATAGGTTTGTGTTAATGTACTGCCACACAGGCCTGCTAGTACTGGAATCTTTTTTTTTTTTTTTTTTTTTTTTAATGGAAATAGCTTTCTTATCTTATTTTTTTCTTGATAATATGTGGTCATTGTGAAAAATTAAAGCAAAATAATAACGTGCTAGTTCCTTTAATCTCAATTACTGTTGACAGTTGGGGTATATATGTTCCCACTTTTTATTTAGTTAAGGATTTCTCAATATATTAACTGAAAAATAAAGAGGTTTCAAACCTTTTTATATTGTGATCCTATTTATGGCTTGCAAATTACTGCCAATCAAATATTAGTGAGGAGAGTAAAGATTATATGATCTCTAGAGGCTTTTATAATCCTGAGATTCTGTCAATTATTTCTGAAACGCATTCTGTAGACATGCTTTTTAACTAGAAGGGTCTGTTAGTTAGAAGCTGGGTTCTATATCAGTAAAAATGGAGGTAACATAATGCAAATTCATTGTTTTAGTGAGGATTAAATTAGGTAATGCGTACTGCTGAAAAAAGCGAGCCCCCAATAAATGTTAATTGTTATTTATCAATAATAATACATTAAAATAATTTCATCACCTGCTTCGGTTTGAAGGATTTGGTTACTGATTTACCATAGGGTGGTTTATTTGATAAACCCATAGTTATCTGGGATAGATGAAACTGGAAGGTTTTAGAAAATAAAGACTCTCAATTTATAAGATTTGAAAGGTAGAGCAAAAGTAATGATGTTTGTATAAAGACTTTGTGGGGCTTGGGAGGGGGCTTGGTGATGGCTAGGTAGCCAGGCTAGGTGATAGTACTGGAATTTGTAATCTGTGGTTACAAAGAATTTTACAAAACTGTTGCTTCTTTGGTCTAAGCTTTAACTATTGGTATTGAGATTTATGTGCCTGTCTCCCCATCTCCCTGTCTAAAGCTTTCTTAGCATGACTGTCAGATTTGCTGATATGTGAGGAAATAGTAATTCTTTTTTCTCTGCCAGTGATGGGACACTGACTATGTGAACCATTTAATAATACTAGAGGAAAAGGTTTTTTCCCATTTAATCTAATTCTAAGATCTTTCCCTCACCCCTCTCAGATAAGGAGGCTATAAAAATATTATACAGGCAATACTTAGAAGACAAAAAAAAAGGGTCATAATTTAAAATTTTTTTTGATTGTGGTAATATATATATAATATAAAATTTGCCATGTTGACCGTTTTAAGTAAATCATTTAGTGGCATTAGTTACATTTGCAACGTTATGCCACCAGAGACGCATGATTTTTTGAAGTTTAAAAGTTACTTTTGGGGAAGCGGCTGTGGCTCAATCAGTGGGGCTCCCGTTTACCATATGGGAGGCCCTGGGTTCGGTTCCTGGGGCCTCCTGGTGGGGGCGGGCCCGCCCGCACGGCGTGTTGGCTGACCCGGCTGAGCACAAGCAGCAAGAGGGGGATAAATGAATAAATAAATAAATATCTTTAAAAAAAAAATAATAATAAAAGTTACTTTTGAAATAGCATTTGCTACTGCAAAGAATTTCTTCTGCGTCCTTGAAAAGCCATCACACACACACGCATGCACGCACACACACGCATGCACACACACACCCCTCTCTCAGCTGTCAATGAATCATACAAATAACAATTGTGACCTTAACCACAACAAAAATGTGCCACTTTTAGATTGTCTTTGAGGTTTCCCTTTTAAAAACTCTTTTGAGGAGCCAAGTTTTGGTTTTGTTTTTTTCTCTGATCACTGCTGACTGACTGAGGACTTCAGGCTGTTTACATGGGAGAGCTTTAGATATCGTTATTTGTATGGCATTGTAGCAAGGCCTTCAAATATTTGCCGGGAGGTTTGGTGGAAAATGTCTAGACCAGTGCAAACACCGCAGGCCCCAGAGAAATCCAAGGGGCTCAAGTGGCCATTCAAGAACCCCTGATCTATCCTATTGTCACTATAAGGACAACCTCTGAATTTTTGTCAGACTGGATGAGCCCATTGAAGAGACCAAAATGGGTCCAACTTAATGAAAAAAATCCTGATTTCTCAGCCGGGTTCTTTCATTTGCCATCTATGAATGTGCCGTGGAAAGCCACTGGCCCTTAGGAGAGCTGAATGCGAGCCCCAGACCTGCCACTCACTTGCTGGGTCACTGGCACTCTCTGGGCTCTGATTTTTTTTTAGTTTTAAAAGAAGGTGGTTGATCTCTAGGGTCCTCTTCTCTGATCCCACCTGTTAAATATGTCTAATGTAGGCACTGGACCAGGGCTGCATTGGCAGATACAAAGAAAAATACAAAGATACAAAGGTCCCACATCTCAGGAGAGTTTGATTGGATGTTTAAGCTTCTTTTAGTATTTGTCAGCTCTGAGTAGTCCCCTGGAAGCACATAATCTCACAGAGTGTACACAGGATAGCCACAGGTAAATACTAATAAATCATTTATTGATAGTCTATCACAATACATGACAAAGTAATAGTATCTATGCTTCCACCCTGAATTTTTGTGCAAGTGACCACACACTTAGATGGCCAACACACAAATAAATACAGCTTATATAGGTACTTTTGTAAATACAGGTACTTTTATGTGTAATAATAGCCACAATACACTGAGCACCTATAATGTGCCAAGCTCTCTGCTAGAGGCTTTACAAATTCTCATGACAAATCCTCAGGAATCCTCATGACCATCTTGTAAGATACACAGTGTTATCTCCATTTTACACAGGAGGAAACTGAAACTCTGAGAGGCTAAGAAACTTGCCCAACATCATATAGCTAGTAAGAGGCTCCAAAACCAGCTCTTCTTGGTTCCAGAGTCTGGACTCCTTCCACCCTCCCTTTGCATTTTGCAGATCATATATATCCACATCCAGATTTAGAAGATAAGTAAATAGATTAAGCACAGAGAGGCTGAATTCCCCCAATCCCGTGGCTAGAGTGGCAGATGAGGGATCTGAAGCCAGATGTCTTGACTCAAAAAACCTGGGCTTTTCCCCACCTTGTGACATTGCTTGTGCAGCACGCTCTGGCTGACATGGTTTTGTAAGATTTCTGAACCCCTCTATGTGGGGAAGCATGCCACAGGTCCCCCCCACTCCTTGTTCTTTATACCCACAGCTATTTCCCTCCCCAAACCTGCTTGCCTTGCAATCTCTCCTAACCCCCAAAATGGCAATTCCTCCTTCCAGCTGCTCATGCCCCCAAACAAGGACATCCTATTCTCTTACACCCCACATCTCATCCTTCAGCAAATCCTATTGGATCTTCCTTCAAAATAAACCCAGAATCTGACCACTTCTTGGGACCTCCATCAACCTCCCCTTGATCATGCTGGTCATCTTTCCTATTCTCCTAGCTCAGTATCCCAGCTGGAACTGTCCTAAGAGGTTATCTGCTCCCTACAGTCTATTCTCCATACAGTAGCCAAAGGAATCCAGTTAAACTGAAATCCAGATCATGTCCTTCTCTGCTAAGTCATACTCCAGTGGCTTCTCATCTCACTCAGAGCAGAAGCCATATGACAGGCACTTGGCTACAGCCACATTGATCTCCTTATTGTTCCTGCACATTCCTGCCTCAGGGCCTTTGCACTTGCTGTTTCCTGGCCCTGGGTACTCTTCCCCAGATATTTGTACATCTCGCTCCTTATATCTCTCAAGTACTAATTTGTGGTCTTTTCAGTGAGGCTTTTTCTGCCCACCCTTTTAAAAATTGCAGCTCATGTCTACTGGGTATTGTCTATCCCATACCCTGCTTTTTTTTTTTCTTCTCAAGGAATTTATCACCACTTGAATATGTATTGAACCAATTATTTTGCTTATTGCCTGTCTCTCTATCTCAAATGTAAGCGCCATGCAGGCAGGGATTATTTTTGGCTGGTTTGTTCACTGCTGTAACCCCAGAATTTAGAACAACGTCAGGCACCTAGTAGGTCTCCATGAATGTCTGTTGAATGAATGAATGAATGAATGAATGAATGAATGAAACATCCCTGTCCCCTGACAAATAATCAAATTTCAGGCCCTCTGGGCCGCAACTCTTCTTGATCTGAGAGCAGATCATTTTAATCTCGGTCACACGGCTCGGCCTGGCCATTCTTTTATCATTGTCCCTCTGCCCACACCCAGCCCCCACTCAAGCATCTTTCCAAAGATGTTTGGGCCATTGGCTGCCATTGTGGTAGCTTCTGACTTAATCCTACATTCTGTAGATTTATCTAGGGACATTTACTCAGGTGTCATTCTTAGACTGCTCCATAAGACGCTGTCTTCACGTGTACCACTTTCACTCTCGGTTTTAGGAGGCACTCAGCTGCTGAAAGCCAACCATTCAGCTTATTGCATATTAACAATTCAAATGCCTCTGGTCATGTGGGAATTGTTCTGCCAGTGATGAAATGAGGGTAGATCAGGCAAGGAGTAAGCCCATATTCATGTCCCTCTTTTCTCCCCTCTTTGAAGGGGTAAATGTCTTATGTCTTCTGAATAGCCCCTGTGTTTCCGGGTTGAAGAGAAAGTGGCAGCAGCCGGAGGAGAGGCAAGGCTATTCATTTTTGTAATTTGCCAAAAAAAGAAGTCATTTCTAAAAGTTTCTGCTTGAGATATTTAATAATATCATTGCCCTTCAAACCTTTTTTTAGGTTTGTTATTGCTGCTAAAAACAAAGCAAGCTCTTCCATTCTGCAAAGGAGAAAAACAACTACAGCTATTTCCCAAGGACAACAGCAAGCTGAGCAATTCTACCCCTTATGTCAAGAGTCAGTCATGCTTGTCTCCATTCACCTAATGTGTCCCAGACTGTCTCTGGAGGGGTATGTCATCATGAAAGTCACCCCAGCACTGAGAGGAAAAACAAGAAGTGAAACTCACCAACTACTCAAACCCCAAACAGTGTTGAATCAGGGGTGAGAGCAGAATGGGCAGAGCTGGGAAGAATTTGAAAGGCGGCATCAGTGCCCAAGCTGGAATGGTCCTTAAAGGTCACCATGAGCAACTGGTACATGGGGAAGCTGTTCCAGAGAGGATAAGTGACTCTGGGGCCTTGGTCATGCAGGGATTTAGTAACTGGAAAGGAAACAGAATCCTCCCACCTCAAGCCTCCACATGGAGCTATGTCCACTACACCAGGGCCCTCTAGTGACCTTGTAGGACCTTATTTTCTGGATGAGGACACAGAGACCAGTAAGGCAGAAAGAGCAATGAGGCCAAGGAGGACTTAGGAGACCAGAGAAGATATTTAAAATGGACCTTCACCCTTTTTGGTTCTCTTGCGTTTATTTAAGCAGGACTTTCAGTTCTTTGCTCTTCTTTTTCCTTCAGTGTCAGAGTAACTTATACATCAATTTGGTCTAGTTACTCAGGAAATGGTCTTGTGAACTTGAAAAACAAATGCCTAAACTCACTGAACCAAGTTAGTTTCTTGTACTGTCCCTTCTGTTCCATGTCAGTGTTTCTGTTTCTGTCCAGAAGTGGGGTCAGGTTGGTCAGAGCAGGTGGAAAAATGTGCAGTGGATTCTCCTAGAGCCATAGTAGACTATCCCAGTTTTCATTGCATACAGTTGGTGCTTAGCAAATGGCTATTGGATTGCCTTGTTGGGTGCCACATTGGACAACTTGTAAGTCATCAATTTCACAATTAACCACTGTATTAACTATGTATTAATTGCCCAACCACTCTATGTGCAGAATTATACCTGGAATTGTGGAATAGTCAAGAGTCAAGAGTCACATGTGAGTTTTCTTGTCTTACCTTTAAGAGCTGTGAAATCTCATTGGGAAGTCATTTCTATCACACATGACACAAACTGAGTAAATTACAACACTGTTCCCATGTAAGACTCTGTAACATTGATAGGATTGCAAGGAATGGATTTTTTTTTGAGGTACCAGGGAATGAAGCCGGAACCTTGTACATATGAAGCAGGTGCTCAACCAATGAGCTACACTTGCTTTGCAAGGAATGGATTTAAAAGCAACCTCTCTTCACCTTCATGCCAACTGATAGTATTGATAGTTATGATACCAACTGCCTTTTTTGGGGCAGTTACTGTAGTTATTACTAGGCATATGCTAAGGTCTTAACAGATATTGTTCCATTTAACCAGCACAACAAACTTTCAAGGTTGGCACTAACAGTATCCCTTTGCACAAGGTCATATAGCTAATAAATGTAGAGCCAGAATTTGAACACAGGTACATCTTACTCCAAAACCATGTTCTCAGTGTTGCTCCCACTGGCCCATTCTAGAACTCCCTGTGTCCGTGGCTTGTTAAATTTGACTCCTCCCTTTGAACTCTTTCTTCTCATCCTCTGGTCACCATTCTCCTGTCGAGATCAGGGGTTCTCAAGCCCTATGCCACCTACCACTTATAGAGGGCCCCGGCGAGAGGGAGAGAAAAGAGAACAGCTCAGAATCTATGACCCATTTGCTTCTGCCCCAATTTGGAGTTAGGGACACAAGTGCACATTATCTATCAGGTGGAAATGAGCTGAGAACCACTGTTCCTGGTCACCCCTATTGCTCTGCTCCCACTTTTCACATACCTCTCCACCTTCCTGCATCTAACTTTGCTCTCCTAAAGTCTGTCTTAAATGCCAGGGGTAAAACCATCTTCCTCCAATGCCTGGGTACCCAACTCTCCTTGACTTACCAGGAGTCTCCTGGGCTCCTCAGGGTACTCCTAGTTCCTAACCCAGTTAATCTTCCTTAGAGCGCTGAGGCATCCCGGGAGCCGAATCGCTGCTTCATCTCACGGCTGTGCCTGGGAATTGGAATTCTCCTGTTCTGTCATCCTGGGCAGAAGGACGACTGGGCCCCCATAATGTAGGGGCAGGGTTTCAAGTCCATCCTTCTCTCTCCCACCCCTGCTACTCACTCAGGGAGTGTCCCAAAATGGAAGTACATTAAATTGTAATTGGCTTCTCCAAACGACCACCATGGCTTCTGGATACACTGAAATAAAAATCACCCCAATACTACCACTAACACCACTGGTACTACTACTACCGCTGCTGTTGCTGTGAAGACTTACTATATGCCTGCCTCATGCTGTTTTACTTACATTATCTCATTTAGTTTCACAACAACCCTGGAAGTAGAACAATATTATTATCCCTATTTTATAGATAAGTAAAACTTGGAGAGTCACTTGAATTGTCAGAGCTCCCCCCTCTATTATGAGGTGAGTCAGGATCTGAATCCAAATCATCTGACTCCAGAGCCAGGGCCCTGACCACATGGCTAAATGATCTTCTAGTGAGCAGAAAAAACATTGGCTGGATTAGAATTCCTTCCTAGCTGGGTAACCAGATGTTTTAGCTTCCCAGCTACTAAAACAAATACCATACAATGAGTTGTCTTGAACAATGGGAATTTATTGGCTCATGGTTTTGAGGCTAGGAGAAGTCCAAATTCAAGGCAAGATCAAGGCAATGCTTTCTCACAGGAGACTGTGGCATTCTGGGCTGGCTGTCAGCAAGCCTTGCTCCTTGGCTTTTCTGTCACATGGCAACATGTGGCGGCATCTCTTGGCTTCTCTAGGTTCTGTTGACTTCCGGCTTCTTTCCATGATTTTCTCTCTGAGGCCTTCTCTATAAGGCCTCCAAGCCACAGGATTAAGACCCATCCTGATTTAATTGGGCTACACTGTAACTGAAGTAACCTCATCAAAAGGTCCTATTCATGATAGGTTCACACTCATGGGAATGGATAAAGTTTAAGAACATGTTTTTCTGGGGTACGTAGCTCCAATCCACTGCACCAGGCAAGCCAGTCTTTATCTATAAGGTGGGTTTTCCTCTTGCATGTCTAGGGTTCTTTTGAGGATTAAATGAGGTGATTTATATAAAATGCTTAACAGAGAAGCTGCACATAGTTCACACTGACTCCTAGGGAGGCTAACAGACCTTCTATCCTGTGGCTCCTCCCACAGCCAATGATAGGTCCTTTGCAGACATTTGTAGGGTGACTCACTCTCCACTCAGACCATACAAATGGCATATTCATCATTCAGTCACTCATTCATTTGTTCACTCATTTTTCATACATTTATGGAGCACCTACTATATGCCAGACACAGTGCTTGGGCCCTGGGGATAAGAGGGTGAGGGAAGCAGGCATGGTCACTGCTTTTGCAGAGCATACCCTACTGGAATTTTCTGTGTGCAAACTACAGGGCATGCAAAGGGCAGTATGAAACAGTCAGGGCACAAAGTATCTGGCAAGTTTGGAAAGGGAAGTAAAGCAAGGACATCAATGAGTAGGCGCAGTGAAGATTAAAATAAAAGTCATAAGGGATTGGGGAATGAAGAGTCGAAAGGAAGAGAACTACCATCAAAGGAAAGAGACATCACATTGGTGGACAGGTAAATCAAGGCTTGGTAGCATCAATGCCAAGGGAAGGGAAAAGGCTGCAGGTAGAAGCCTGGAGGCGATCCTGGGTAATTAGTGCCTTATCACCAAGAGGCCACTGAAACTCTGGCTGATGCTTCAGGACTTTGAGAGTATTTTTTTTTGTTGAGAAGTTGTAAGCTTACAAAACAATCATGCATAACATATAGGATTCCCACATATCACCCCACCAACAGCACCTTGCATTGTTGTGGAATATTTGTTACAAATTATGAAAGAATATCATCAAGATATTACTACTAATTATAGTCCATAGCTTACATTTGGTGTATTTTTTCCATAACCCCCCTATTATTAATACCATGTGTTAGTATAGTACATTTATTACAGTTCATGAGAGAACTTTCTTATATTTGTTCTGTTAACCACAGTCCATCATCCACCATAGGGTTCACTGGGTTATACAGTCCCATTCCTTGTATAATCCATTCAAAATGTACATTCAGTGGCTTTCAGTTTCATCACAGAGTTGTGCTGTCCTCAATGTTCAATTTTAGAACGTTTTCATTACTCCAAAAGGAAAATTCCCATACTTCTTTATACCCCCCTTAGCATTGATATAGTACCTTCTTTGCCCTTGATGCAAGAATATTACAATATTACTGTTAACTTTAGCCCATAAGTTACATTAGTTATATTTTTTCCATGTATCATCATATTCTTAACAACTTGTAATAGTGACGTATATTTGTTCTAGTTCATAGAAGGACATTCTTGTATTTGCACTATAAACCACAATCCTCATCCACCACTGAGTTCACTTTGTTATACAGTCCCTAGTTTATCCTCTAGCTTTCTTTCAATTGACATTTACACCCTAGAGTACCCCTTACAGCCACAATTACATTTATGAATCGTTAGTATTAGTTGTACTCACTATAATATGTTCTATCAACTCTATCCATTTCCACATATTTGCAATCAACCTTATTAAAAATTTTACATACATTAAGCATCAGCTCCCCCTTCTCGACCTTCATTCTATCTCCTAGTAACCTATACTCTCGATTTTTTTTTTTTAAGATTTATTTATTTATCCCCCCCTTGCTGCTTGTGTCCATTTGCTTTTTTTTTTTTTCCTGTGTCTGCTTGTCTCCTTCTGTTGTGTCATCTTGCTGCACCAGCTCACCGCGCCGCACAGGCTGGCTTGCCTTCACCAGGAGGCCTGGGGAATCGAACCCGGGGCCTCCCATATGGTAAACGGGAGCCCAACCAATTGAGCCACAGCCGCTTCTGATGCTCTAGATTTTAACCCCATGAGTTTACTCATCGTATTTAATCCATGTTAGTGAGACCATACAACAGTTATCCTTTTGTGTCTGACTTATTTCACTCAACGTAATGTCCTCAAGGTTCATTCATGTTATCATATGTGCCCCAACAGCAGCATAGTATCCCATAGTATGTATATACCACATTTTGTTTATCCATTTATCGGTTGATGGACATGTGGGTTGTTTTAACATTTTAGCAATTGTGAATAATGTTGTTATGAACGTTGGTGTGCAAATGTCTGTTCACATCCTTGCTTTCAGTTCTGCTGAATTTATTCCTAGTAGCAGGATTGTGGTATTACATGGCAGTTCTATATTTAGCTGCCTGAGGAACTGACAAACTGTCTTCCACAGAGGCTTCACCATTCTACGTTTCCACCAACAGTAAAGGAGTGTTCCTATTTCTCCACATCCTCTCCAGCACTTGTAGCTTTCTGTTGTTGTTGTTTTCTTTAAATAATGTCCTATAAGGTGTGATATGATATCTCATTGTAGTTTTGATCTGCATTTCCCCAATAATCAGTGATGTTGAATATATTTTCAGGTGCTTTTGGGCCATTTGTACTTCCTCTTTGGAAAAATGTGTATTGAAGTCTTTTGCCATTTTAAAAATTGGATTGGTTGTCTTTTTATTGCTGAGTTTTATGATCTTTTTAGATAATTTGAGAGTACTGTTAATAACCAACTACTCTTTCATAACACCTTCATCTGTGAAGGGGAGACCTGGATATTAGAAGTTCCTTCAGAATTTTTAAGGGACAGAATTAATAACCAAATAAAAATATCCCCACTTTATGCCAGGTACTGTGCTGGACCCCAGTCCTCACAATCCTGCTGATGGGGACCCTATTTTACAGATGAGAAAATCGAGGCTCAGAGATATTTAGTGACTTACTCAAGTTAGAAAGATATACTTTAAGATGAATGCAAATCTTGATCCATCTAGTTCCAAAGACCACATTCTTTCCATCCCAGGGAAAGTTGCTTCTTTCTTTTACCTAACAGGCAGGAAGCTCAATGAACTGAGATCACTCAGGTTTCATCATCCCCAGGGAGGGGGCTTCGGTGCAGCCTATTCCCTGAGTGGAGGGAAAGGGCCGTTGCTAAGAGTAGGCTGGGTGCCACAGCGACGCACAGCGAGAGGCTGTAGGGCACACAGTAGTTGGGGTCAGGCAGACCTAGCTTGAATCCCAGCTGGGCATGCTTGTTATCTTCTTTAAGCCTCAGTTTCCTCATCTGTAGTATAGGAGAGAAACCAATAGTATTTACCATATAGCTAAACGTGAGGATTAAGTCCATTAATACAGGAAGAGCTCAGCAAAGTGCAGCTGTGTGGTGAGCGCTTAATAAATGCCAGTTGTTTCCTTACTTTTCCTAGGAAGGGCCTAGGACCTCCTAGGTGCTCTGCATGAGGCTTTTGTTTTTTGGTTTTTTTTTACCGGGAGGTCCCGGGGAACAAACCCGGGTCCCTCCATATGGGAGATGGACGCCCAACCAGTTGAGCCACATCCGACCCCCTGCATGAGGCTTTAATGCTTTCTTTTTTCCTAGAGCTTGATAAAATCCTGGCCATTGTACCCCTAATCAATACAGTGAAGTGGGTGTTTCATGAGCTTATGAATTTTTATAAGGTTCTATTTTTGCAATTTCATGTAATGCTCCAGTGCCATTAGACACGTCAGCTCCTGACCTTTCAGTAGATGAGACACTTCCCATAAACAGAGCCATAAAAACCTGCTGATTTTCTCTCGGCCACATGAGCTTGCCTGGTGCTCTCCCTCTCTACTTGGCCATTTGCATAGTGATGTCATATTCTCAGGTCTTCTCACCTCTACTGAAAAAGACCTACTAGTGATTCCCTCCTGGGTGTGCACAGCAATCCCCAGAGAGGAAGTTGTAGTTTCAGCAAGGCACAGGCATCTTGAAACCCAGAGAAATGGCAGAATGGTGGAGAAGCTGCTCAAAGGTAGGGGAGACAGAGAGAGAAACACTCACGTGTGTTTATTAAGCACAAGTCAGTCTTTTTTTTTTTTTAAGACTTGTGTTTAGGACATTGGTCTAGCAACACTTAAGGAAATATAAATAGAATAAAACATCTACCAATTTATTTCCCAAAATGCTAGTCCAGCTGTTGTTGTTTTTTTCTCTGAGATCCCTTTCAGTTTTTACACACATTTTTATGAAAATTATAATCATACTGAAAGTTTAATTTGGGGTCATTCTCTTTTTCCTTAATGTTATTCCCAAAATGCTTTCTCTATGTTGCTGAATCTTCTTCTTGCTTATTGTGGAAACAATGGCCTTGCAACTCACGTTGCTCCAGGGTCTTGCTCCAATCAAACCTAGGGGTGAGCAGAACAGGCAGAAAAGTTGTTGTCATAAAACCTAAGGTTCAAATCTTGGTTCTGCTATTTACTAGCCAAGTGACTTTGATCTAATGACTGCCTTTTGCTCTGAGCCTCAGTTTGCACATCAGTGAAGTGGGGGCAATATAGACACCACAGGATTGCTGTGACGTTTAGAAGTAAAGTATGTAAAGACAAGTTAGAGAATTTCTTCAACAAACGGTGCTATTATTAGAGATCGCTAGTATCAACCTTATTGTTGGATAGTTCTAAATAACACCACGATGGGCATCTTTTACACCTTTTCTTCTCCTTTAGATTTACCTTGTGGGGGAAAACTCCAGGAGTGGGATTATTTAGCCCAAGGATATGGGCATTTTTTGGCTTTTGATATCTATTGCCAGATTGCCTTCTAGAAAGCTGATACCAAATTACATAGTCATTGGCAATGCAACCCAGCACTTGATTTTTATATTGAAAACAATTTTATTTCTAATTTAATGAATGCAAAATGGACTTTTATTCATTAGTAATTGCAATCCAAAACCAGCAGCAAAAGATGTGGGGTCTAGTGACGTTAGTCATGCAATTCATCAATAAGCATATTCTTTAGGAACCAAGATGCAGTGACTAGTGGAATATTTATGTTGGAAGCCAGGAATTTGCAAGATAGTATGGTATCAATGGAAATTAGGTCATGCCTAGTTACAAGCCAGCGACAATTACTGTTTGTTAAAATATCTACTCTAGTAGGGCTCAAGTGTTTAATATTAAAATATAACTCTCCTGGGTATATACCCAGAAGAACTGAGAGCAGTGACACGAACAGACATCTGCACACCAATGTCCATAGCAACATTATTCACCATTGCCAAAAGTTGGAAACAACCCAGGTGTCCATCAACAGACGAATGGATAAACAAACTGTGGTCTATTCACACGACTGAATATTATGCAGCTGTAAAAAGAAATGATGTTGTAAAGCATATGACAACATGGGTGACCCTAGAGGACATTATGTTTAGCGAAACAAGCCAGACGCAAAAGGACAAATACTGCATGAATGCGTTACTATGAACGTAATATATTGTGTAACATATTGTATGATTTAAAAAAAAAAAAGTTATATGTATCCAGTACATTTAATTGACAAATATATATACTTATTCATCTTTGTTTACTTTTTTGTTTTTTTTTTTTGTTTTTTTTTTTATTTTACTGGGAGGTCCCGGGGATCGAACCCAGGTCCCTCCATATGGCAGACGGACGCCCAACCATTTGAGCCACATCCGCCCCCATACTTTTTAGTTTTTAATTGTTTATATTTTCAATCATTAAATGTACAAAATAAAGTTTAAAAAAAAAAAAAAAGTAACTCTCCTGAAATTTAACTCTGGGCTAAAGCCTAAAATGGAAGGTCTGCTTAAGTCTTGTCTTTATGGTTAACTCCCTCCTCTAATCACTGCTTCTCTAGCTCTTTTCCTGGGAACTGAAACCAAGTTCCTCCACTCATCCAATCTTTTTTTTTTTGCTTGCTTGTTTTTATATTTCACTTAGCCAAACAGCAAACCTTAGTGCACCAGTACTGCTTTCCTGTTTGAGAGGTGTGAAGTTCATTGCTAAGAAATTTTCATTTATGCTTAATGGTTTATACCACCTCTTTTCAGTGGGGTGGTGTTATGGATTGAATCAGGTCCCCAACAAAGCCATGTTCAAGTCCTAACCCCTAGTCCTGTGGGTGTGAACTCATTTGTAGATAGGATCAGGGTGGATGTTTCTTCAATTGGACCTGAGCCCTTATAAGCACAGGACATTTGGGCACAGCAATAGGAGTGGTAGGAGAGAGGAGACAGGTGGCCAGGTGATAGAGGAAGGGATGGAGCTCTGGATTGCCAGCAAGCCACCACCAGAAGGCTATAGACTTCCAGGAAAGCATGGCCTGCCAATCCCTTGATTTTGGACTTAGCCTCCAACAATAAATTCCTATTGTTTTGGGAAAACGGATGTGGCTCAAGAGGTTCGGCGTCCGTCTACCATATGGAGAGACCCGGGTTCAATCCCCGGGACCTCCCAGTAAAAAAAAAAAAAAAAAAATTCCTATTGTTTAAGCCGACCAGTCTGTGGTATTTGTTATAGCAGCCACAGCAAACTAAGACAGGTGAAGACAGCCCTAAGGTGAGAATTGGTTGATCTGGGATTAAGCCTGGTTTTCTCATTACTTCAGAGTGTAATTTGGGGTGAGTCGCTTCTCCTCCCCCAAATTCTGATACCTTCCTCAGTGGAGATTTACTGTTGCTGTGTTGGGTGGAAAGTAATGTTGAGAACCCTGGGACAAGAGTCCCCTTAAATTACTTTTCATTTCTAAGTGTCAAGATGATCTGATTACCCAGGTTCACAGGCCTGGTTTCCTTGGCTCTGCCCTGTCTGACATCCACCTATACCACTCCACAGGTCCAGCAGGAACTCCAGCAGGAGGCCACACCTTTAAGTTTCAGAGATTGGAATCATATTGAAGGCTCCATTTAGCTCTTATTTAAAAAAAAAAAAAAAGATTTGAAGTTAATATTGGAATTGATCCAGGGAAAACACTTGGGCATTGAAAAGTACTTAGGTCAGTATTTCTTAAGTTTGGTTTACAAAGATGATAACTGGAAACAAACTAAATGTCCAACAGTAAGGGATAGTTAAGTAAATTATGGCACATTCACATCGTGAAGTGTTTTGTGGTTATTAAAAATACGTTCATGAAGAGTTTAAAATAACATTCTGGGATAATGTTAAGTAATAAAATCAGGTATGGTGTCAACTAAGAAATGAAAACATAGCTGTGCAAAGAAAAAAGATAGGAAGGAAATGTACCAAAATATATATAGCGTTTTCTTCTGGGTATTGTGATTTTGAATGGTTTTTGTTTTTTAAACTTTTCTTTATTTTCCCAAATTTTGTATAATGTATTTTTATTTTTTTAATAATCAGAAATATATTTTTATTCAGACTTTATAACATTTTTGAAAGTGCTTTCATCTATCCAGAAGTCAAACCACCCACAACTATTAAAAAATTTTAAACTTTCTAGTATTAGAAAGGTAAGAACCATTTATTATAATCATCAAATAAATATGTTAATGAGAAAATGGGCAAAACTTCCCCCTTTTGACAAAACTAACACTGCTTGGTATGAGATAAGAAAAAGTTCTGAGTCTGAGTCAGAGAACATGAGTTCAAATCCCAGTGGAATCCTAGCTGAGTGACTTCAGACAAAGTTAATATTTCTAACTCTCAGTTTCTCCATCTATAATAGGTACCTCTGAGGCTTGTTATAAGATCAGGAGAGACAGCGTCTGTGAACTCTTCTGTAAAATGTGAAGTGCTATATGAAAGGCTAATTATAACTGTAGAGATAAGGAGAAAGCCTGCTGTTTGATCTTACCTTTTAACAGGAAGCCCCTCTCTGCTTTCCTGTGTAAGAAAAATAGCAATTTTTCAAACCATGAGTCCTGACCCATGAATGGGTCACAGAATCAATTTATTGGTTCACAGACAGATTTAAAAAAAAATAAAAATGCCAGAGTGTATTGCAAAGTAAAGTCATTGTTTGTGAAATACGTACACCAGGTTGTGGTGTAAAGTGTATTTCTTACTGCCCCAAGGACTGAGTTGACTATACATGGCAAGACAGCCTGCCTTTTGCTTTGAAGTCAGTATCCATGGGGAGGGCAGAAGAGCCAAAGCTCCTTTCTCTTGCTCAGTTCATGAATCTCAACTGAATTAGTGTCTGGTAGCATGTGAGTCAGTTTCATGAAGAGAGGGGAAGTTAAAGAGGAGGATAGTTTGTTCTGCTGTGTGAGGAGGGCCCTGAGCGATTATTATACTATATACATTTGTATCATGTTCTGCCATTTGTCAATATTTTTGCATGTAGGAGCCTCCCTCCCTCCCTCCATTCCTTCCTCTCTCCATCCATTCCTCCCTTTCTCCCTCCCTTCCTCCTTTCCTCCCTCCCTCCCTTCCTTCCTTTTCCTTCCTGCCCTCCCCCTCCCCCCCACCATTATTAAATACCTACTATTTGCCAGGTATGGTCCTGGGCCCTGGGGACCCAGAGATGAAAAGATCAGGCCCCTGCCCTCCTGGTGACAGATATGCAGAGAACCACTTACAAAGGAATATATGTATTTTGATATTATGCTGAGTGCAGCTCAAGGTCCAAAGGAGCTCCAAGGAGTCTGCCTCTAAGTCTTCCTGACAAGTTGGGGACAGCATCCCAGAGGAGGGAAGTCTAGAGCTGAGGTTTTAAGGACAAGCACCATTCTTCTTCTGTTAAAAAGCACAAATCCCTGCCTTGGACACCTTCATTTTTGATCTCTGATTCCTAATACACTTTAACAGACAAAGGGTCTTAGTTTGTAAGTGATAACTGGGCTAGTTTTTAAAGAGACATAGAGGGAACCAGCAAGAAGCTCTACCTGGGAGACATTTGGGGCTGATACAGCTTGTAGAACATGGGGAAGGTATGGAAGGGGGAGAGACAGGACTCTGAGCTGTGGCTCAGATGCTGCACGGGGAATCCCTGCCCCCTTCCCTGCACAGCCCTCTGCAAGCTGCCTGAGACTCTTCTGGGTGAGAAAGTCCCCTCTTGGAAGTTTTAGCTTCAGATGTCAAAGCATATGGAACGCTTCCAAAATTCTGCTCCAAATCTTCATTCTCTACATCAGAGATTGGCAAACTTTCTGGAAAGGGCAAGAGTAAATCTTTTCAGCTTTACAGGTCATTCCATCTCTGCCGTAACTACTCAACTCTGCTGTTGCAGCGCGAAAGCAGCATAGTTAATATGTAAACAAATAAGTGTGGCTGTGTTCCAATAAAACTTTATTTATGGGCACTGAAATCTGAATTTCATATAATTTTCATGGGTCATGAAATGTTATTTTTCTTTTTTAAAAACCATTTTAAAATGTACAAACCATTCTTGGCTTTTAGGATGTACAAAAGCAACAGGGCCATAGTTTGCTGTACTCTGATCTACATGGTTACATACATTTTTCATGAAAATGGTGCTTTTTTCCTAAATTAATCCAGTGAATCCTGACAATTTCAAAGCAAAAGTGAAGGATGGTTGAGTTTGTTTTATGGCTCCCAAACTTTCATAAATCAGTTCTTGGTAACAATATGCCAAGGGAATTTTAAGAATCCATTCCAATATTTAAGAAATGCATTTTAAATATTCTAGGGGTAAATATGCTTAACTCACACCAGGGACTCAAAACCATTTAAAATAAAGGTTTGCCATTTTAATATTTAAAGCTACAAATTATTGACTCTCTATTACGTACAAACAATTGCACTGGTCCCTATAGTAACGTCTGCCCATTTTACAGATAAAGAAACTGAAGAGTTAAATAAACTCTCCATTGTCACAGGACTAATTAGTGGAAGAGATTCAAGTCCAGACCCCTCTGTATGAAAGTCCCTCCTCTTTTCGTGACACCACACTGGCATACAGAAGCCCTGGGAAAGGGAGAAAAGTTAACTGAAAGAAGAGCCAAATTTCTAAATCATAATCACATTTTCTTTTCCATGTGAATATGTGAATCCTCAGTGAAATTCATGAGCATATTGGGGTAGAGATGGATCTGGGGAGCTGAGGAATGTTGAATTGGATTAAAGCCCTGCTGTTTCTAGAGATCTGAAAGTCTTTGAAGGAAATTTCTTTAGCTTAATGATGAATAATAACTTACCTTTATTGAATGCCTTTATTGATGGTGCTTAAAACCATAGATGTGCTCAGGGCAGCCTTAAAGTGTAGTGGGTACCTTTATGTAATTCTTCATCTGGAATGGTAACTGCTTAGTAAAGACTTAACATGCTTTGATTTTTTTTTTGTTCAAGGGCCACTGACTGGAAGCCCTCAGGAGCCTTTGTTGGAGAACGGATCCCAATGCTCTTTCAAGCTCCAGGTTTATGGGAAAGCCTACTGTATGGAAAATAGCTGCAGTGTGGGAATCTGGAGCTCCCACTCTGGGGGTTAATGTGCACAGTGAAGTAGGCAGGTCCCTTTCCCTTGTTGGCCTCGGTTGCCCCATTTGTAAGTGAGGATGTTGATTTAGGCAACTCCTTGGGTCCCTCCCTCTCTGAAATTCCCCATGTCTCTGAATGTATTCCACTGGGATGGCACGGATGTTGAGGTTGCTATGGCACCACTGCTCACCACCGCTGGGCCCCTGACCAGGTGCTTGGGGCCTGCGGACTTTGTGGTGCTCCACTCAGCTGAGCTGCCTTTTCCCTGTTAATCTTTAAAAGAGAAAGGGTTCAATATCCAGAACGGAGAGCTGGGGCCCCTTGGGTCTTTCTTGGCATCAAAAGTTGGATGGGCCCCCCCAGGAGAACCACCTTCCTCATCTTTGTTCTTTTTCCCAGCCTATTCATAGAGCCTTTGGGGACACTCACTGTCCCATATTGTATGTCCACCCCACTGGTGAATGGTGGAGGCTGAGGTCCCCACGCTGCTCTGGGCTGGCTCAGGGGCCCCCAACTCAGTTTCTCTAGCAAGCAGTGACCAAGGCCCAAGGGCCCTAGACAGTGTTTATAGGTCACTTTCATTGCCAGGGAAAGAAAAATGCCCAGGGTGATGTAATTAAATGTTGATGAGATTATTACTGGAACAAAGTTTTTTATTTTCCTCTTTAAGAACAACAACAATAGGTTTGTGGCGTCAGTGTGGTGTTGTGAAGGGGCTCTCACTCAACAGCAACACCTACTAGAGGTATGAAAATTAACAGGCTGATGGCCTGTCCTTAGCATTGCAATTTCCCCCTCTTCCCAACACCATACTAAGAATTCAGACAATCATAAGTTTTCTAGGATAGGTTCACAAAAAGGTGGGCTTGGAGGGACTGGGAGAGGCTGAAGTCTGTGCAAATGTAGTCTGAGTAAAAGACCTGATCTAATTATGGCCCCAAAATGCTATGGCAGTGTTTCTTGGTACACCAGAAAGTGAGGTGCCTGGGTTTGTGAGTGTGCATGACTGAAGGAGGCTGCTTGGTACAGTTTTGCTTGAGGGCTCAGAGAAAAAAAAAGTTGGTAGCATTAGTCACTAGAGAGGGAAGCCCATTCCAGACTGCCCTGCGAGGAAATAGATTACGTCTCCTTTCCCACGGTTCACCCAAGGAACTAATTGGTTCTTCCTTTTCATGTGCTCCCAGAATGCTATGTACAGACAGACAGATCTTCACCATAACTACACAGTATCCAACAAAATGCTTTCCTCTCTGTATTTCCCTCTCTGTAGCTTCTGAACACTAAGCTTCGGGAGTCTGGGTCTTTTTCTCTTTCTTAAACTTTGTTGCTCTTTTCTAACTCACCTCCTCAAGTCCCCATTTGCCTGTGTACATAGCACAGCCTCTGGCTTTTTTAGCCTTTTGCTACTCAAAGTGCCATCTTCGAGCCAGCAGCATCTGCATCACCTGGGAGCTTGTTAGAAATGCAAATTCTCAGGCCCCACCCCAGATCCACTGAGTCAGGATCTGCATTTTAAAACGCTCTCCCGGTGATTTATGTGCACATTAAAGTCTGAGAAGCCCTGCAGATGTCTGCTGAATGTACAGTGACAGGGAGATTCATTAGTGATATAGAACATGGGTCTGAGGAAGTCACCCCAAATGAAGTATGATAAATAAAGGCACAGACAACATGAAAGAGATGTTAGGAGACAAGGAAGAGGATAGAATAAGAAGGTCCAACATACTTCCAATAGATATTCTAAAAGAGAATCTAGGGAAGTGGCTGTGGCTCAATCAGTGGGGCTCCCATTTACCATATGGGAGCCCCGAGTTCGGTTCCCAGGGCCTCCTGGTGAAGGCAAGCCCGCCCGCACGGCGTGGTTAGCTGACCCAGCGAGCACAAGCAGCAAGGGGGGGATAAATGAATAAATAAATAAAATCTTAAAAAAAAAATAAATAAAAAATAAAATAAAATAAAAGAGAATCTAGAGAAAAGCAGAAATGGCAATATTTAAAGAGATACTGGCTTCCAATATTGAAAAAAATTATGAGTCCTTAGGTTACAGGAGTACACTGATTTCCAATGCAGGATAAATAAAAACAACTACGCACTTAGACAAATTGTAATGAAGCTGCAGAAATAATAGAGACAAAGACAAGAAGGTTAAAAGTTACTAGAGATAAATACACATTTTCCTATAGAGGAATGTCAATTAGACTGACAGAAGACCTCTCATCAGCAACAAAAGGTGCCAGAATGCACTGGAAATAATCTTTAAAGTGAAAGAAAAAATAACCATCAATTTAGAAATCTATACCCAGCAAAAGTATTACTCAAGAGTGATGGCAAAATAATGACATTTTCAGGCAAAAACAGAGAGTTTCTCTCTTACAAACTCTCATTGAAAGCACCACTAAAGGATGAACCGTTGGGGATCTAATCATGTCCCCCAAGAAGGCACGCTCAGGTCTTGATCTGCATTCCTGTGGGTGTGAACCCACTTGTAAATAGCACCTTTGAAGGTGTTATTATTACCGTTTAAGGTGTGGACTCATTTGTGAATAGGATCTTTGGAGCCGGATTGAATCAGGATGGGCCTTAATCCAGATGATTGGAGTCCTTGTAAACCCTTGCAAGGCAGAGGAAATGTGGATGCAGCCAGAGAAAACAGAAAAGAAGACCAAGGAGTCGATCACTCTGTGACAGGGACAGAGATGCAAGCCAAGGAGCCCCAAGGATTGTTGTGACTCAGCACCTAATGCCCCAGGCTCCAGGAGAGAGCATGGCCTGTTTTGGACTTCTGGCCTCCAAAACCCTGACACAATAAATTCCTGTTCTTTAAACCAATCCACTGTGTGGTATTTGTCATAGCAGCCCTGACAAACTAAGATATTCAGCGAGAAAGGAATTGGGTCCAGATGCAAGGAGTGGTATTATGAGAAGCAATATGAGCAGAAACAAAATAAAGCAAATAAATATAGAAACATACTTCTACATCTCAAAAATAATTGACTAAAATTTTTTAAAAATAGTAATTTTTGGTTGATTTAAAAATAAGAAGCAAAAACAAGAGAGAAATTGGGAAGGACACATTAGAATGTTCTAAGGTTCTTGTATTTTGGGGGGAAGAGGTTAGAGATATTAATTAACTTTAGATTCATTAAGACAAGCATTTGTATTAAAAATGTAATGGATCCCCTCAAAAAATGTTTTTTAAGGGTTCCCATTTAAAGAACAGAAATCAAATGTAAAACTTCCAAACCAAACAAAGGAAAACAAAGAAAATATGATCAATTTGGTAGAATGCAAAGGGGGTGCAGGGCGAAAAGAAGATAAAAGGATAACACAAAATGAAATGGTTTCTTCCCCAAGACACTGGGGAAGAAATATAAGAAAATGCCACTGTACATACAGGAAAACAGATATTACAGTGCTTATAGGCAAAACATCAAAAAAAATTTTTTTTTAATTTTTAATTTATTTTTCATTTAAAAATATTTTTCATTATTTTCTTAATATCCCAATTTCTTTTTTTAACTTTACTTTAGTTTTTCTAAATTATTATGTATTTTATTTCTTATGTTTAAACCTATCATTATTTCATTTTCCTATTAATTGTATTTGGCAATATTCTTGGCTTCATTTTTGAAGAAGTTTTGGGTCATAGAAGGGTTATAACTGTAGCAGGGGAGGATCATTGGTGTGGGGTGTCAGTGATGGGGGATACATGGGAGGAAGTTCATCTGAGCATACATATAAGGTATATAAATGTGTTCAAATGTTAATGGGGCATTGCCACAGTGGGTAGAGATTCACACAACAACCAAAAGCGTATTCAATTCCCTTCCTGGGGCGCTCTGCCACACTCTCTAATGGAACAGCAACAAATCCCCCAAGTATAGGGGCAATGACTAGTGAAGAAGGATAGTCCATTGATGGGCTCTTGATATTGATGACTATGCTTAAAGCCTTTGCTCTTGAAATTGCAAATTAGCCTAGTGTTGTAGAGTGCCTAAGAGTTACCTACTGGGATCCTCCTTGTTGCTCAAATGTGGCCTCTGTCTAAGCCAAACTCAGCATATAAATGCATTACCTACCTCCCAGCACGGGACATGACTGCCGGGGATGAGCTTCCCTAGCACCAAGGGATTACCACCAAGCACTAGCTGGTGATGCAACTGGAAAAAGGCCTTGAATAAAAGGGGGAAAAGATAAAGACAAATGAGTTTATATGACTAAGAGACTTCAAAGTGAGTTGGGAAGTCATCAGAGAGGTAATGCTTATGCACGTCTCAGCAGGATCTCATAGACTGCCAAAGTAGATACTACCCAAAATAGTGGGGCTCCTGAGGGCTCTGGAGATGCCCAGGTCCAATGGTCATGGCAGATAGCTCTGGAGTTTGGTGCCTTGACAGTGGCCCTACTTTGGAGTTTGTGCTGCCAAGTGTGACAGAGTTGGACTCAGATGTGAGTTCTCTACACATGCCTCTTCTGTCCCTTTTGTTTGAACCTATAGTTGGGGTTGGAGTTAGTAGGTGTACATCCAAGAGACTTGAATCTCTGGGCTGTCCATATGCCATTTGGGCCCTGAGCCTCAGCAGAGTTGCAACACCTACTCTCCAGCTCATTGGACTCACCCAGGACAACTAACAAGGAGGTGAGGATGGACAACCACCATACCAGGGAACTGAGAGAGTCTATAACTGCAAGCAAGAGGGTCCCATCCACCAGGCATATGGGATCAAAGCCCTCTCTCAATTAGAGGTGGAGTGGGCATCACCATCCCAGAATCCTCAGGATTGGGGAATAAAATATGGACTAGAGTAGATTTACTGGTATTCTCCTATAGACTTATTGTGATTCTAGCAATGGAAGAAATTATATCATGGATGTGGAGACAGTGGCCACTGGAGGTGCTGAGGTCAGTGGGAGGGAAAAAGAGGTGTAATATGGGGGCATTTTCAGGACTTGGAATTGTCCTGAATGACATTGCAACGACAGATACAGGCCATTATATATCCTGCCATAGCCTACAGAATTGAGTGGGAAAGAGTGTAAACTACAATGTAAATTATAATCCATGCTTAGAGGCAATGCTCCAAATGTGCTCATCAATTGAAATGAATGTACCACACTAATGAGGTATGTTGTTAATGTGGGGAGAAGTGGAAGATGTGGGGAGTAGGGCATATGGGAATACCTTATATTTTTTTTATGTAGAATTTTATGTAATCTAAGTATCTTTTAAAAATAAATAAAAAATATATTAAAAAAATTTTTTTTAATGTTGAAATAAGTCCACAAATATAAGTAATCATAATGATTCTAATTGGATGAAACACAAAATTTCTGAGCATATACTTGATGCCAGTCACTGTGCTACGCACCAGAGATACACAAACTACGGCTGCTGTCTTCAAGAAGCTCCCAGTGTAAAGGAGGAAGGGTTGGGATGAGGACAAAAGAGGAGAAAATAACATTAGGTTAGTGTTAGGCTAAGGGGAAATACCGAGATCTGCGGGAGCTCAAAGGAGAGTACCTAACTCAGCCCATGGGCAGGGAAGGCTTTCTGAAGATGGTGACACCTCAGCTGCGACCTGAAGGATAAGACAAGGCAAAGGGCACAGGAAGGATATACCAGGCAAAAGTACGCACATGTGCAAAGGCAGGGAAGTGCGAGAGAACGTGGCACATTCTTCTGTTACGGATGAGGAAGCTGAAGCCCAGAAAGGGCCAGGAGACTGTCCCAAGGTCACCAAGCTAATGAGTAGCAGAGCCAGGATTTGTACCCAAGGCTCCCATCTCCTTTCACAGCCACCTTTCTATTGTACCCCAATGCCTTCTGTTTGCAGCAGGAGGCTCGGTGATGGCATGTTGTTGAGACTCCAGCCGACATTGAAAACGAGCTGCAGTGTGGGTGTGGGGGCTGGACCTGTCTCTGGCCTAGCTGGGGCTGAAGCAGAGCCAGGGACTCGGCAGTTTCCAGGGCTGAGACGACCAGCTCACCCCAAGGAAACCTCAGCCTCCAGCCATCATACCGACACCGGTTTAATCATTAACTCCAAGTTCACAGGGCTGGAGCTGGAATGCACAGGACCTGGGGAGCCCGCTGGGTCTCCACGGAGCAACAAAAAAGATGGCTCTTGAGGTGGGAAGGGACCAAAGCTTAGAATGAGGTCTTCCATCCCTGAATGGACCTACACTCTGGGCTCAAGAACAAGTGCTCTGCTGTCATTCTCTTTTGTTGGAGTTCACATGACATTTTCTCGTTAGCTTGATTTCAGGATTTCCTTTCAGTATTCAAAATGAAAAGGCTGGTGCCTTCCTCTGCTACAACCCTTAGTTTGCATTGTAAGTGTTTACTCAACCACATACCCTACTAAACTATGACCTCCTGGAGGGCAGGACTCATCTTTTATCTCAGCATCCACAGTGCCTGGCACAGCCTAGCATGTAGTAGGTGCTCATTAAATTTTGCTGATGCACTCCATAAATGATACTCCAACTCTGCCTAAAGGTGTCCAAAGCACTTGCTTTTTTTTTTTTTTTTTTTTAATTAAAGATTTTGCTTAGTAAATTCAAAGTGTTTCCTAATCATCTCCTGAGATACTCTGTGGTATCATAAAATATCATAGAACCAAGATGAGGTCCACTGGTCTAAAAGAGATAGAATGTTCTTAAGGAGTCCAGTCTTTGAACTCCTTCAGCATTTGGATGATTGCAGAGCACATTTAAAGTTGCTTTGGCATTCTCAGGAGAGGGGTGCTATTCAAGCATGAGGCGACATTTTATTGAGGAAACAAAAGCCCATGGAGGGCAAATTCCACCAGCATGATAAAGGTAACCACTCCTTATAATTTCTGAAAGCTGCAGTTGGAAAAACTGCATTAGCAGTTGCATTGTCATGCCCTGGGAATGCACGTTTAAAAGGGACTTTTGGATTCCATAAAAGAAATCTTTCATTGGAAGCTGAAGTGCAGATGGCAGCAAGATTTCCCTTCTTTTTGGTGAACTGGAGTCTCCTCATCTGTAAAGTGGAGATGTTCATCTCTTCTTCACAAGGTACTTGTGAGGATTGAATGAAATGATGGAGATAAAGTCCTTGACACCTGGGAGGTGTTCAATTATGGCAAACTTTTTCCTACCTCTCTTTTGAAAGCAAAAATTCTGAACCTATGTAGAACCAGAGATGTGGAGCTTTTAAATTCTGCTTTCTCTGGCTTTTAGAGGCCATGTGACTGGTACCCAAAGATTCGGCAGTCCAGTCCAGAAGGGAAAGAACCACTCTTCTGAATACTGGCTTAAAGGGTAGCATTTGCTTGCGGTGTTGCCATAGCCAGTATTGGAGGATGTTAGAAGAAGAAACTTCCCTTGAATAGTCACTCTCCCGGAGCAGCCAGCCTGCCTGGTTGGAGTTGAGCCAGAAAGGCTGACCCTCACCCTAATAAATTCTGTATCACCCCAAGGTCCTGGATACTCTGGGAACTGGCCAGCATCACTGAGCCTCCTTCTGTGCCAGCCTCTGGGTTCTTTTTCATTTGCTGGTTGGTGGCCTAGAATAAAAACCAGTTTGCATTCACCTCTCTATACTGCCTATAAGTTCTTTAAAATTCTAGCACTCCATGATTGTTATGTCAGCATCAGCTAAGTCAGGAAAGACCTTAGGCTTGTTCTCCTCCAGCTTCCCTCCTGCTGTTGGTCCTAGCCCCAATCCAGAGGGTATTCCCTTTTCAGGGACTTGGAAGACTCTGGACTTCTCTAGTCACCTGATTTCTTTCACTTTCTCCCTTTCATTTTTCTCTGCTATCCTAAAGAACTGGGATGAAATGAGAAGTAAATTGCCAAGGGAGATCCTCTTCTGAGGCAAATTTCCTGTCTTTGCTCACAGGCACGGAGACCCTGGGTGGGGAGGCCAGTTGCAGGGGCACTCTCCCAGAACCGTCCCTGGGGTCACGGTGCAGGTGGGATCTGCTTTTTCATGGGGGGAGGGGGGAATTGAAAAAAGAGGAGGAGGAAAGAAGACTGTGTAGAAGACCCCAAGGGCTGTCCCTACCCCTCCATCCCTCCCCAAGCTGAAACTGTCCGTCTCCACCAAGCCTTAGAGAGTGAAGTGGAGGTGGGGAGAAAGAGACGGGGAGGGGGAAATCAAAGAAAATTGCCAAAGTCAATGGCCTGGAACTAGAGGCAACCTCAGCAACTGCAGTGTGACTTTGATTCCCCTATCATAACCCTGAATTAAAAATTCAGGCAATTATCTGCATGGCTTCCTTCTGATTAGAACGAGCCCAAGCCTTATTAATGCATAGGCACAGAGGAAAGCCATTAGGGTCTGTGAAATGGAATGTTTCTCTGAGAACAGGTTCCGCTTGATGTAGAATACCCAGCAAAAAGAAATTTCACACATTTTTGAGCTCAGAGTCACAGGACAGCACCCTGCTTCAGGGCTGCAGTCCCGCCAGTCGTCTCCTCTCAGCTGGCTCGGGGTGAAAGCCACCTTTGTTTCCCAGCCTCTCTCTGGCACCTCCATCCGACAGAGGGTGTGGAGGGACCAGGAGGGAGTTAAGGGGCCAGAAGGGACTTTCTGGCTGCTCCCTTTGCAGGGTCCTAGGACACCAAGTTGGCCTGGATCCCCGGTTTCAAAGTCCTTGAGCCATGAGGAACACCGGACCTTCTTGGGAATTCACTGCCCTCCTTGGCTAGAAGAACTAGGGGCCAGCTTGTCGAGAACAGTGAAGGTCCCTGACTCCAGAAAAGATCAAAGTGTCTGCATGTCCCCAACAGTCTTGGTATTTTCCTGATTCATGTGATGACTTGGGCAACGCAAAGATGGTCCTAGCAAGATCTGGTGAAGCTGAGCCAGCCTTGGGGCCTTGTTGCTTGGGAGAGGGTCAAGGGTTGGAGGTAAGGAGGGCATCCTTTATTCATCCCTTATTCTGTAAGTTCCAAGCTCAGAGAAATGCAAATCTGCTGCCCAGTTCCTATATGGGTGAACATCCCTACAACATCCAGCATTTGGAGGTGCTCACGTGTACCTCCTTTGGATTTTGTAGAGGCAGCTTTCTTCCCCGGAAGAGTGTGCATGGCTTACAGGGGAACCCGAGGGAAGTTTTATAAACTTACCTTTCCAGCCCTCGCAGGTTCATCTCTTGGAAGAAGTGAGTTTGACTCAACTTCATCTAGATTTCCTTCCAGTCAGTGGGTACAACTTGGATTCCCCATTTTACGTTTCAGACAGTTCAACATTCCTCTAATACAGGGATTCTTGGAATGTCAAACATTTATCCTTGGGATAAATAACATAAATAACCTCTATAGGAGAAAAATCAATCCTACATGCTGAGAATTGGAAACAGTGAAAAATATTTTGTAGGAGAGAAATAGCCACAGTCAATTTCCCAACCAGGAAAATGTTTTCCATCAAACTGAACAAGTTCCTTCCTTCAACTGGCAAGCTTGTTAACCGTCCAGTGCTAAGGACAAGGGCCAAGGGTTGTGCACAGCCGTAGACACAGAGAGACCATAGTCAGGATAATGGAGGCAAGGTTTTAGTGATATAATTTGTACGGACAGTGCCCCCTACTGTACACCAGCAAAAACTAGGCAGCCAGCATTCATTCAGATTCTCCAAGTGTTTTCAGCCACATCCCACATTAGAAGGGAATGTTCACCAGGGTGTTTTTATGAAGCATGTTTTCCATACTGCAGACAATTTTATGGGCAAAGGCTCCTAGAGTTTACTCACCCTCCAACACAAACAAGATGCTTGGTGATTCAACCATGCTCTTTGTGGACTCTGAGTACCCCCCTTTGCTCTCACTGGTCAAGCCCTCAACAAAGTCAGATGCATTCAAGAATTACTTGTGCAAAAAGCTGGTCCAAATCCTGGGGGGGGGGCGGCTACCACTCTAGGTTCACCAGTTGATAACGCAGTCCTTTCCTTGTCACGCCTTATTCATTCATTCAACAAGTGTTTTTTTGAGCAACTATTAAGAGGCAGACATCGTCCTAGATGTTCCTAGAGGCTATAGCACTTTCTATGGGATTGTTCTAGGGGATATAGGACTGAACCTAAAACAGACAAATTCCCTGCTCTCATGGAACATACATTCTAGTTGGAGAGATAGACAATAAACAGAAAGAAAAATACAGTATGTCAGGCATATATGTACTGTGGATAAACAAAGCTGGGTAAGGAGGATAGAGTGCTAGAGGGCTACTTTAGACAGGTGATCAGAGAAGGCCTCTCTGAAAAGCAATTGAAAAAACTTTGTTTTGCTCTGGCAATCTACTTTCTCTTCTTCAAAACTGTGATCACCTCTTTCATAAAATGTCCCTGATTAACTTTCCCAAGCAAACAAATGAAAAAAAACCAACTCAGGGAAGCCAATGTGGCTCAGTGGTTGAGCACTGGCCTCTCACATACAAGGTCCCAGGTTCAATCCCTGGCCCCCAGTACCTAAAAAAAAAAGATGCTGGCAATGATCTCCAAAGGACACCTGACTTCCTCAGGCTTGTGCTCTTCTGCAATATGAATATCGACCCATAAAAACAACCATGCAAGAAAAGTAATTTTAAAAAGAAAATCAAAATCTTTGCTTAATTTCTATTATGAGTTCCTACTTTATTGTGGTAGAGGGGACTTGATCACGGCCAATTCTGGGAACCCCTCGTTTCTTTAGGGTTGCACCTTCACATAGTGCCAAGGTTCAGGCAAGAGTGGGGCAGTGGCATCTAATAACACCAAGGATGATATTAACTCTTTTCATCTCAGATCAGGTGAAGTGGGGAAGGTACTATCTTTATCCCATTTTCCAGATGAGGCACAGAGAAGCTAAGCAACTCACCCAATGGTTCCATTACTAATAAGAGCTGGTGCTGAGGCTTGAAACCAAAAGGCCTGATTCCAGAAGAAAGCCGCCCACCATTATGCATTTAACAAATATTGATCAATTGTCTGTTACCTGATCTAGACCCTGAGGACGGAGCAGTGAACAACGCAGACAGAAACCCCTGCCCTCAAGGAGCTTCCACTTTGGTGGACACTCCACTGCCTCCTTGCAATGGCCGTGGGCCGTGTACTCGCTGTTCTGGTCCCCAGGCTGTGGGGTGGGGACCTCCATTCTGGGCGCTTCTTCAGGTCGAGGCCCTCTTTTCAGTTCTACCCTTCTAGGAGGATGGCCATGCATTCAGCTGTCTGCAGTAGGCTGGTCAGAAGGGAAACTTGCAGGGTGAGGACCTCTTCTACACCCATCTACTGTCACACCCAGGGCCGTCCGGGGCACCGCAAACACACACTGGCCATTCCTGCTCTGGGCCTGAACCCCAGCCCTCGCTGGACGCCCAGTTCAAGCGGGGAGCAGCACCATTTCTCAGGGAGCTCCATGCCTGCCTCTATTCCCTTCAGCTCTAACTCACACAGTTTCTTCTATGTCCTGAAAAAGACTCAGTTAAAAGAATTTTAATTTTTGTTAGCATATGCCCTTCTGAAGGCAAGTGATAAATATTACCATTTTAAAAAAATTATTTAAAAAAATCTACTGGATTTACCTGGCTTCCAACCATTCCACTTGCATGGATTGTCCTAAATTTAGCACTGAAAGCCCTGCATCCTGGGAAACCCCTCAGCACTGGACAAACTGAGACCAGTGGTCACTCTAAATGTCAATGACAAATCAAGTAGACTTGTCAGTGCAAGGGAGCGCATGGAGAGCTTTGGATGGACAAGGAAATTTACACTTTTGAAATCAGAAGCGCTCATCCCCAGAGAGGAAAACTGAAATGGATTCCTCAGGGTGCACTTTGCCCTCTGCTCAAATTGGAGAGCCTGGTCCTGAAGACCCTGCAAATGGAGACACCCTGCCTGGGGGTGTCTTATTTGACAACTAGGAAATGGAAGGGCAGAAGGAGAAGCCACACGATCATCCTGTAAATCCCCTCCTTGCATTCTTCCAATAAAGTCCAGCGCCTTTATTCAGACTCTGGATCCTCACAGCAAAATCCCCGCCAGCCACACAGGACAGTGCTTGGGTCCTGCCTCACCCATCAAGTCTGTCTGCCCAGGTAGAGCCTGAGTGCTGTCCCCATGCAAAAGAGCAGTTCAGCACAGCGATTTCCTTCAGGACGCAGAGTGGCTGCCAGAAGCCTGCATGCTCCCCTTCTCCCAGACCAAATGTGCTCTGCTGTTTTCAGTCCTCTGGTGTCCTCAGATCTCTCTGAATTGGCTCACAGCAGGCGGAACGGAGGAATGCAGTACAGCCTGTTTCCGTGCCTCGTGGGCGAATGTGCGGCCCATCGGTGCTGTGGACATTTGACAATCAAGGGTGGATCCCAGGGCAGGTGGCCTGCTCTGCCCGGATAGGCAAGAGTCTCTGGGCCACAGGCTTCATGCCACTTGCACGGTCTCCTCGTCTTGGCCACAGCAGAAAAGAATATTCCTTAGCCTCTTCTCTTCCGAGACCCACGGGGGAATTTCTTTTAGACACATGGGTTAGAAAACCTTCTTTAACCTTGAGGAATTGATTTGTTCTTTCCGTAGGCACAGTAGAAGGGCCTGGGGCTCAGTGCAAAATGAAAATGCAGGGCTCTGGCCAGGGGTGGGGAAGTCACTTTCCCCTTTCCTTGGGCCTGCTGACCCCACCCATGGTGGCCAGGCAACCCCAAGGCATTGCAAACTCTGTGCTGGGACACGTTTGGTACCTTTATCTAGGGGCAGGTGCAAGGCCCATTCTCAAGGCACCAGGCAGAGGTGCCGCAGCAATGCTAGGTAGGAATGGGACTCCATGGGGGGCATGCCTGAACTTGCCCCTACCTATGCCAGTGCTCAAGCCCCTGCTGGGAGTGGAGAGTCTTGGAGGAATGCTGACCTCCCCTGCGCACGTGAGCCTGTCACTGCCCAGGGTGGAGGGTGGTAGCGGTCACGGGGTAGGGTGGGGCCAGGGAGGTTGGGCGGGACAATTTCAAAACAGCAACCACAGAACAAAAACCCCTATGGGGAGCGGATGTAGCTCAGTGGTTGAGCACCTGCTTCCCATGTACAAGGTCCTGGGTTCGATCTCCGGTACCTCCTTAAAAAAAAGAGAGAGAGAGAAACCCAGGGTAGACCCTGCTGAGCACAGGACCCTGTACAACTGGTTGCAGGTGCATGAAGCTGGCTCTGACCATGAGAATCTGCAACCAGTCATGCTTCTGTTTTCACTTTACCCACTGGGAAGCTCAGAGCCAAACTGAATGGCTTGTCTTTAGTAATTGGGGAGGACCTGGGGCTTCCATAGCACATTCCAACTTTTCTCTGGTTTTGATCCTCAGATCTCTCAAACTTCTCCTGACAATGACTTTTGTTCCCTACTTTCTTGTTTATATGCTATAAGGATATACCATTATAAATAGACTTTAAATCCTTTGTGAAACGAGGCAGGTTATAAATGAGAAAAAAAGAGATTTTTTCCCCCTTAACCCTGACTCTACTCCTCAATTTAAAGGGATCATTTTAGTGACGGCAGCACAACTGGACTACTTGCAGCATCCCAGCTCCTCTGTTTAACTGAGAGGATGTTTGGGAATGCAGAATGAAATACACTGTCAGTCCACCATTGGCAAAGAATGTGCTTGAGATTGTTTTCCCAGTAGGGATGCCTTTGCATCAGGGAGCCACTCACACTCTCCAATCTCCTCCTCAGACATTTTAGAAACAGTTGGCCAGCATCTCGAAACAGTTGCTGCACTAATTATCTATTGCTGCAAAACAAATTACCCCAACGCTTAGCAGCTTAAAACTATAAATGTTCATATCATCTTATGGTATCTGAGGGTCAGGAATACAGGAGCAGTTTAGCTCTGGGTAGTTCTGGCTCAGGTTCTCCCATGAGGTTGCAGTCAAATGTTGGTGTGGCTGAAGCTGAAGTGACGAGGCCTGGGGAGAGATGAACCCACAGCGGAGCTGAGAAAGTGAGCCTGGAGGAGAAGGCACAGACTGGCCTCCATTTTGCCTTGCCACATGGCAGGAGTCCAGGAGCAGCGGAGCAGCCGACCTTTGGTGAGATAGTATTTCTGATGATGCCTTGATTTGGACATTTTCATGGCCTCGAAATGGTAAGATTTTATCCTAATAAATTCCCATTATAACCCTCCCCCCCCAAAAATGTAAGCTTGACCAGGGCTGGAAGATCTGCTTCCAAGATGGTGGACACGCCACGGCTGTTGGCTGGAGGCCTCAGTTCTTCTCTTGAGAACCTCTCCACATGGCTGCTTGCATGTTCTCACATGTAGTCAGCTTCCCCCAGAGCTAGTGATCCAGCAGAGAATGCAAGAAGTCAGGGTGTCTTTTACAACCTGGCCGCTCACCATCACTTCTGCCATATTCTGTTTGTTAAAAGCAAGACACAAAGTCCAGCCCCCACTCAAAGGGAGAGGAATTAGGCTTCACCCTTTGGAGGGAAGGATATGTGGACATATTTTAAAACCACCACAGATTCATAAGCATTAAGTGGCCAGACCGTAGATGCATTTTCCACAAAGATTTTTTCTAGTAATAGCATGATAGGAAAAGCATGGGCTTTGAGTCAAATCTCTTTGAAGTCAGGCTTTGCTCCTTACTGGTTTGTGGGATCTGGGGCAAAATGATCATTTCTGAACCTTAGTTTCTTCATCTGTAAAATGAAAATGCTGCGAATATTCTCACTGTCCTGATTTTGTAATAATCAGGGTAGACTAAGCATTCGCTATGTTAGAAACCATGCATGTGTCCCCAGACCTAGTTTTTCTCCCTAGGTCTGGTTTTTAGAATGCTGGTGATAAACAAAGCCTGATTTATTATATGATCATCCTGTATGGGAAATGACTGTAACTTTGGGTATCTTTGGTCAACCTTAAGAGATATAGCAGGGGGATGGATGTGGCTCAAATGGTTGGGCATCCATCTCCCATATGGAGGGAATTGGGTTCAATCCCCAGGACCTCCCAGTGAAAAAAAAAGAAAGAAAAATATAGAAGGCGCGTGGGCCACCAGGCCCTGTGCACAGGTATGCCACCAGGCCCCACGCGCGGGTGAGCTGTCAGGCCCCGCGAGCCACGCAGCAAGATGATGATGTAACAGGAGAGTGACACAAGGGAGAGCCAAGACAAGACGAACCAAAAAACCAGGAACTAAGGTGGCACAGGCAGTAGGACACCTCTCTTCCACATTGGAGAGTCCAAGGATCTCAGTGAAGACAGGAGGAGAAGGATGAGAAGAGAGGGCAGGAAATGGACTCAGAGAATTGCCCAGCGAATGGACACAGAAATAGCAAAAATGGAGGGTGGGGGATGGGGCATAAAAATGGATAAAAGTAAATAAACATATAAATAAATTCTTAAAAAAATGTATAGGGGAGGAAGATACAGACTATAATTAGTAGTAATACTTTGACGATGCTCTTTCATGATTTGTTAACAAATGTTTCACAACAATGCAGGGTGTTTGTATGTGGGGGTGATGTGTGGGAGCCCTGTATGATGTTATGCATGTTTGTTTTGTAAGATCACAATGTTTACTGAACACTTATAGTCTATGTTTGTTCATGTATGAATGATATACTTCAATAAATTGTTTTAAAAAATAAATAAAATGAAAATAATAATAGTAAATCTTGCCTAGAGTTATTGTAATATTAAATATGGATCCAAATTTTAGGGGCCTGAAGTTTTTACAATTTGAGAGGCCCCTCTTTCAGAAAAAAAGAGGACAAAATTACAAGTTCGGGGCAAAATGAACTTTCACTTAGAATTAGAATGAGAAAAAACACATTTATCAAAAATATCACAAAATCCAGAAAAATAACAATTTAAAATTATTAATAACCTGAACATACCTCTTTAAAATATCTTTGCTACATTTTTTACTGCATCCTTTTGATTACACCTCAAAATGACCAAGGCTTTGTGAGAAGAAAAAGATTATCCAGTCTTGCCTTAGCATGGTTGATCAAAATTTTTTACTAAGAGTTTATCATTCAGCTTCACATCTCATTGTTAGGGTTGTCCTCGATTTTGGGAAACCTCTATCATCAGATTTCTTTCACATATGAGTTGAGTCAGGGGTTTCCCATCCTTGATTTTGTCTACCCCCTTCTCTAGTAGCCCCTCCAGGGCCCTGATAAGGCAGGGATTAAAATATGGACCCTGTTATGATGTAGTGGAAGGAACACTGTGCTCCGTAAAAAGACCCGGGTTTGAGTCCTGGCTTTGTCACTAATCAGCTGTGTGACTGGGCAAATTACCTCACCTCTCTGTCCCTCCTTTTCCTCATCTCTGAGAAGGGCATAGCTGTGCCAGCCTCTGGATTATTGTAGAGATAAAAGACAGGACATAAGTAAAGGGGCTTTGTAAATTGTAAAATATTTTTACTAATGTAAAGTATTTTTATTTTGGTATCTGGAAGAGTTACTGAGGAATCAGATCGGACACTATCCCTTATCTATGAGCATCTTCCGGCCTTTGTTCTCCGTGGCCTAAATTAGGAATTAGGAATTACAAATTCAATTGGACCTTAATCAAATTTAGCCTAACGGCCAGAAGCAAAATTGTATTGAGCCATAAATTTGCGCATGAGGTGGGGATTCAAAGATAAATAAGACAGTCAGGGAGGCATGGGGGCTGGGTGGAACCTCAGGCAGGCTTCGGGGGGGCAGGTTCAGCTCCCGAGCCTACCACAAGTCTTGACCTCCCTGCGCCTCAGTCTCTCTTTCTGCAAAGGGGTGGGGCTAACTGTGGGAGAGTTGCGGGGATAGAGCCCGCAGGTTTTGAGGAATACCAGCATGGAAGCCGACGGCTAGCAACACCGTCCGAGCCTTGGACCGAGCTTGGCTGGAGACAGGCTGCTCTCCTTGGGAATTTCCAGGAAAGCTTTGAAGAGCCGCCAGGACCTGGGAGGCCGCCTCCTCCTGGAGGTGCATTCTCTTGTAATTTACTCCTCCACGTGGGCTCTGGAGCGCCGCTTTCAAAATACACCGCCCCCCCCAGCCCCGCCCTGCTCCAAGATTGACAGGAAGAGGGAGCGGAGGGGAGGGATCGCTAAATTCAGAGGGCCCACTGGGCGTGAGTGGCCTACAGATGTGACTGGCTCTCGGGATTTCTCTCCTTAAAGCATAAATATTTCTAACTAAGATCACAGACTCCTTCCTCATAAAATCAATGAAACCACAAGGGAAAACGATCTTCCGCATGACTGCCCCAAAGATATCTCAAACCGAGTCATTTCCCGTTCAGCAGAAGCAGCAGTTCAGCCGCTCAGGAGTTGAAGTCCAAGCACAGCTGTGGAGAATTTGAGGCATCAAGGGGTTGGGTGCATGTCTATCTCGTTTTCCTTGCAGAATTCAGAATGGAAACTGTTTTGCAATGGGTTCTGTGCAACCCCCACTGCCACATCAGACTTCTTCTTGGAGTCAGAAGATCTGGGTTCAAACTCCAACTTCTTTTTTTACTGGCCAGGTATCTTTGGCAAAATAGAATTTCTCCGAACCTAGTTTCTACATCTAATATAATGAGGATAATGCAAAGTCTGCCTGCCCTATATGGGAGGTGACAAGATCAAAAGAGATCGGTATGTGCAAATGCTTTGCAAGCCATAAAGCACTTGATAACAGGTTTTATTTTTAAAAGATAAAAGCATCAGTGCACTGATGTGCCTTTTAAAACTCCTTAGTCATAAGTTAAACAGAACCTAACTCACACTGGCTTAAACAACAAGGGGTGGGAAGTGGATGTGACTAAAGCTATAAGGCGCCTCTCTCCCACCTGGGAGGTCCCAGTTCGGTTCCAGTGTCTACTAAGAGGAAGATGAGTACATAAGGAACAGACAGCAAGCTCAAACCATGAGGGGGTGGGGAGAAATAAATAAATAACTCTCAAAAAATAATAATATAAAAATTAAAGGAAACCTTAAAAAAAAAAAAAAACCAAGGGGATATTTTGACTTCTGTCATTGAAAGGGCCTGAGACTGGACTGATTCAGATGAGGACTAGATTCAAACAGTGCCACCCAGAGCCAACTTCTCTCTGTCTCCCCACTCTGCCTGCTTTGGCTTCATGCTCCAGGCTTCACAAGGACCTTGAGGTCACAGATACCCACAGTGACTACAAGTCTTACATCTTCACACAATGCCATCCAGGGCAAGTTACTGTTCCAGTAACTTCTGTTGAAGAGAAGTGGAGAGGAGTGAGAAACTTTGCTTTTTCCACACTTAGCACATGTATCAAGTTTCACTGGGGATATTTACACACCCAGGGGATAGGGTATGTGGATTGGCTTAAGAAAATCAAGGTCTGTCCTTAAGACTAGGGGCAAGATCCATACCAATCAAAACATAAGACTGGATATTTGGAGGAGGTTATATTATGATTAGAAGAGTGAGTGATGGTGCGTCACAAAAACAAAGTATATCCACCTTTTTCAGCTGCCCAACACCCCCCACACACACACTTATTTTCCCATAAATACACATTCAAAAATATTCACCCTAAAACACCATCAACCTCTTCCCCAAAAAGGGACAACCACAACTTCATCCAGCTCAGGTCTCTGAGTGGTGTGCAGTCCCCATCACCTGGTATCTAGAGCTCTTTCTGATCCTGCTCAGTTTATTGAGCTAATTGGTAAATTTAATCACCATGGATGCATTCAGTAAACAAAGGTGGAGAGAGAGCAGTTTGATGGCAGCCCAAACTCTCATTTGGGAAAGGAAAGAATAGGAAACCACTCATGATGGTCACTGACCCCATAGCCCATATCATGTTCTTCCAGGAATCCCAAGGACATCCTGCCCCGGAGGTAAGTATACAGCTTTCCCTGCTCTGCCCTCTGGAAGGCTCCCCTTTTGCCCATTGCTCTCTGTGGCCCCTGCATATCCCTCTGGGACATAGGACGAGGATGTCGACAAGGAGGCCCTTTTGGGGGCTGCCAAGTTTTAGCAGCTCTCTTCCCATTGGTGTGAGTTTGAGGGTCTGGAGACTGCTGTCAAAGACCACTGCTGGCTAGGCTTGAGGCTTCTTTGGCAAAATGATTCCCTTAAAAAGTTAATAGGATGTGAATATTCTCACTGTCCTGATTTTGTGATAATCAGGGTAGGCTAAACATTCACTATATTAGAAACCATGCATGTGTCCCCAGACCTAGTTTTTCTCCCTAGGTCTGGTTTTTAGAATGCTGGTGATAAACTAAGCCTGATTTATTATATGACCATCCTGTATGGGAAATGACTAACTCTAGGTATCTTTGGTCAACCTTAAGAGATATAGCAGGGGGACGGATGTGGCTCAAATGGTTGGGCCTCCGTCTCCCATATGGAGGGACCTGGGTTCGATCTCCAGGACCTCCCAGTAAAAATAAAAAATAGAAAAATATGAAAGTCACGTGGGCCACCAGGCCCTGTGTGCAGGTGTGCCACCAGGCCCCGCGAGCCACACAAGATGATGACATAACAGGAGAGTGACAACAAGGGAGAGCCAAGATGAGACGCGCCGAAAAACCAGGAACTAAGGTGGCGCAGGTGGTAGGATGCCTCTCTCCCACATCAGAGGTCCCAAGGATCGAATCCCAGTGAAGACAGGAGGAGAAGGAGGAGAAGAGAGGGCAGGAAACAGACACAGAGAGTTGCCCAGCGAATGGACACAAAAACAGCAAAAATGGGGGTGGGGGGTTAAAAATGGATAAAAGTAAATAAATAAATCCTTAAAAAATGTATAGGGGAATAAGATATGGACTATAGTTACTAGTAATACTTTGACGATGCTATTTCATAATTTGTTAACAAATGTTTCACAACAATGCAAAGTATTTGTGGTGGGGTGATATGTGGGAGCGCTGTATGATATTATGCATGTTTGTTTTATAAGTTCACAACATTTACTGAACACTTATAGTTTATGTATGTTCAGGTATGAATGATATACTTCAATAAATTGTTTTTAAAAAAGTTAATAGGGGAGAGCAGATGTGGCTCAAGCAGTTGAGTGCCTGCCTCCCACATGGGAGGTCCCAGATTTGGTTCCTGGTGCCTCCTAAAGAAGACAGGCAAGCAACAAGTGGACAACAAGCAGATATCAAGCAAAAACAAGGAGCAGACAATGAGAAACAACAAGCAGACAATGAACAGACAATAAGCAAAAACAATGAGCAGACAATGAGCAAAACATTGAGCAGACAAGGAGCAAAAACAAACGAAGAAGGAGTGGATGTGGCTTAAGAAGTTGAGCACCCGCCTCCCACATGGATGGTCCCAGGTTCAGTTCCTGGTGCCGCCTAAAGAAAAAAAAAAACAAAAACAGACAATAAGCAGATGAGCAAAAAACAACGAACAGACAATGAGCAAAATCAACAAGCAAAAAACAATGAGCAAACAGACAAGGGAACCATGGGGAGGGGATGCAGTTTATAGGATTCTGGTTTATTTGCTTCTGGTCAATGCCAAGGATAGTAATTAGAGCCAGGGATCTTGTCATGTCATAGTCTTTGGAATTAGAACCTGCCCTAGCACTTCTATCTCCTAGCACTGGGTTTAGGCACTTTGGCCATCCCCTTAGCCCTTCAGATACAGGCTTCCATTTTGGCCTTTACCTACGGGTAATTCAAAACAACAGGCTGAGGTGGGGGCGTGGCTCACAAATCTGCCCCTTTCCTACCCCAACAACAATAATCTTAGAAGTGACATTTATCGATGCCCATTATGGGGCAGGCACTGTTCTAAAGGCTTTACGTGTATTAATTTACTTAACTCCCGCAGCAACCCTATGCGATAGGGACCGTTATCACTCCCATTTTGTGAACACTAGCCATGGTACAGCAAAGAAACATGCTGTAAAGTGGCAGAGCAGGGATTCACACCCAGGCAGCCTGGCTCCACTGCCCTAGATGAGCATCTTCCCAAGGGGAGTGTTGCCTTCTTTGTTTAAGGCAAACCAGGAGGTGCTTGGGAGGGGTCGCCCTCAGGCCCTAATCTTATTTCTTGTTTGGTACCCTCCTTACACTTTCCTTCTGCCAACTTCAATGCGAGGGTAGAGAATTTGGCCTTTTTTGGACTCTCAGACAGTGGTAATTGCAGGCTACTGGCAAAAAAAAAAGGCTACTCTTAGCAAACCTATGTTTTCTTCCCTCTCTTGCTTTTGAATAGGCCCTTAACTTTAGACTGGCCAGGTTCAGTCTAATCTTATCTCTATCTTGTAAGACTTGACTGAAGACTGCAAGATTGCAAACTCCAAAACCCAGAACTTTTCCTACAATATCTTTTAAGTTAAAGCCTCAGGAAGCACACGGTCTGAGCTTTGAGACTTAAAAAGCAATAGTTATAACAAGATATAAATTCTTGTCCTTCACTCAAATGCTTGGCCTTGCAACATCCCACTTCTGGTACTAGATTCTGTAAAAGTTAGGAGTCTTTTGGTTGCAACTCAAACTAGCTTAAACAGACAAACAAAAAAGTAAATTTACTGGAAGGATCCTGAAGGCTCAAATAATTGATGGAAGTCTAGAGGAGCATCGTTGGGAAACCTCATCAGTAGTCCTCTGAGAGGAGCAGCGTGGGCAGTGCTCAAGATTCCAATCCCAGGGAATGAACATTGGTTGGTTAAGCTTGGGTCACCTGCTCACCTTGGCTAAGAGAATGTGGGGCTCACTGGACTATGTACAGTTGGGAAAAGGTAATTCCATTAAAGGGAACTAGAATGCTGTTAGGGTGGGTAAGTGGATGCAGGCCAGTTCAAACTCGGGAAATGTCCCCTACACCTGGAAAAGATGATCTATGGCACTATAGTTGTTATTCTAATTCAGTCATGGCAGTTGGTTCAGAATGAGAAAAGTTGGATAGAGGCCCACAGGAGATCAAATAGCAGTTAGGTGTACGTCAAGGAGGATGAGTGTTTTCAACCAACACTTGCCCTTTGATGTCATCTTCAGGGACAAAATTCTATATTGGATCTGAATTCACTGTGGTAAGACTTAAGCTTTTAGGGGTTAAAATGTAACAAAAATTTTTTCCTTTAATTGATATTAGCTTTTTGTTTGTTTGTATCAGGCATTTGTGTTGAAGGGGAAAATACAAGTGCATCAAGCTGTCAGCATATGATTGCTCTCAGAAGCTAGTCATCTACTCCCTTAATCATTCACTCATTTAACAAGTCACTCAACGAACACTTATTGAGCAGTTCCCTAGTCCTGGGCACTGTCTAGGAGTTAAGGCAATACAAATATGGATGACATAATTTGTCTTCAAGTGGCAGAGGCTTCCTATCTCCTGTGGTGACAGAACTAGTGGAAATACTTCAGTCTACCTAGAAGGAGAGTGGTTCAGTGTGCAGGCTGTGAAGTCAGACATGGAAGAATGCAGCCTTGGGTTCAGATCCTGGCTATGTGATCTTGGGCAAGTCACTTCTCCAAACTTCAGTTTCCTCATTTCTGTAATGGGGATAATAAAACCTCCTAATTCAAAGGGTTGTTAGTCTCCTCAAATTGATTCACAGATTCAAAGCAATCCTAATCAAAATCCCAGCATGTTTTTTTTTTTTTTAAATGGAACTTGATAAGCAGGTTAAGCCTAAAATTTGTGTAGAAATGCAAAGGGCCAAGAATAGCCAAGAAAATCTTGAAGAAGAATAAACTTGTAAGGATTACAAATATCATGCCTTATAGTAAAGCTACAGAAACTAAAACAACGTTGTATTTTGCCCCAAGGATGGACAAATAGAACAACAAAATAGAATAGGGAGGCTAAAAAAAACGGACCCACACATATAGGTCACTTGATTTATGACAAAGTTAATATTGCAGATCAATGAGGAAAGGATTGTTTTCAATAAATGGTACCTAGGTCAGTTGACTCTCCATATGGAAAAACAAAAGGATCCCAAATCCCTACCTCATACCATAAATAAAAATTAATTCCAGGTGCTTTACAGATCTAAATGGAAAAGAAAATTTAATAAATATTCTAGAAAAAAAAAACATATACTATCTTCCTGGAGGATGGTAGCTTCTTGAACAACACAAAAAGTGTTAACAATTAAGGCAAAACTTTAAAAGTTGAGAATAAATGTAAAGCTTCTTTTCAATAGAGACCATTAAGAGAGTGAAAAGGCAAACCACAGAGTGAGAAAAGATATTTGCAATACACAATACACAAAGGGCTCGCTTTTTCAGATTTTAATTATGAATTTTTTATTTTTAACTTTTTATTTTGAAACGATTAAATTTACAGAAAAATTTTAAGACTAGTACATTGAATTCCATCATATCCTTCACAAAGATTCTCCAATTGTTAACATTTTACAATTGCTTTCTCTCTCGCATATATATGTGTGTGTATGTGTGTATACACGTGTGTGGGTGTGTTTATACACATATGCATAAACAACATACAACTGTACACAATTGGATGTAAAGATGAGAGAGGTAGAGAACCCAAAATATCTCCAAGGTTTTGAAGGCAGTAGAAGATGAATAAGATTGTGAATTTGGCCCAGTCCAAATACTAACTCCTTCATGAAATATTCCCACAGAATTCCACTTAGGGATTGGCTCTCTGATTATTTGAACTCAGACTTGCCCAATGAAATGAAGCCAACCATGGGGAGGTTTGGGGAAGAATATTCCAGGGAGAGGAAATAGGCCCCAGACTTACAAGAACTCAGAAATTTTACCTATAAAGCAGCTTTCCTTAGAATTTTTGCATGGGGATCTACTTAAACACCATAAGGACACGTAAACCAGTGACGAGGACGATAGGAGCCGACCCAGGAGTATAGTGAAGTAAAGTGCCACAGTGAAAGCTGTGCATCTTCTGTGGAGAATAAATGGTTCAAACTGGAGCAGGTTTGGAAGATGCTTTAGAGCATTTTTAGCTTCTAGTTGTGCAACCTCCAATCCATTTTCCACAATGTTGCTCCAGTAAACTTGGTACAGTTTTAGATTACTTTGACCTCTCAGGTTGAAACCTTCAATGGCTCCCCATAGGTTTCAGAATAAAATCCACCTCTTCAGCATGGTGTGGAAGGGCCATGTCATTGACCCCTGCCTACCTCTTCAACGCCACCTGCCACTGCTCTCTGGCCACTCCCCGCCTCTGCTCCAATCACTTATCTTTTTATAGACTTCTTAAACCTATTTACCACCTCAGAGCCTTTGCATCTGCCGCTTTTTCTTCAAGGAAACTCTTCTCCCCCTTTATTCCTTGCCTTTCAAAGTCATTCTCTCTGGGAAAGTTTCCCAACCATCTTGTGCCCTCCTCCCACCCATCGCTGGTTTGGGTCCCCCTTGCCTGAACCCCTATGACTTCCTTATGTTCCTGGCATCTGGCACCAATCTGTCTCTAGTTAACTGTTGATTTGCAAAATCTGATCTCACTAGATTGTAATCTTCTTGACAGTAGGGAATGTGTTTTAGTCGCTGTCGACATTCCATATAATGGCTAAATTCTCCACCTTTTCTGCAGACTGTGCAGGCTCAAATCTCAGCTCTATCACTCATCTTGGGAAACCCTCTGAGGCTCAGTTTCCTCACTAGCAAAATCATGTCTTTTATTCTGTAGTGCCTGGCATAGAAGGTACTCAGTAACGTGCGTGGAATGAACCCAGGCACATTGGCTGACTTCCCTGGGATGGCAGCCTCTTGGCAGGGGAGGAAGGATGACTGGCTCCAATCCATCCCGATTCCTCCCCTTCCTCCCAAGTAGGAGGGCTCAGCTTCCTCTCTAGGACTGTTGTGAGGAAAATCTAAAAAATGCAGACCCTTTTCCTTTTCATATCTATCCTGTGTGGACCTGAGGAATTTAAGATATCTCTCCGAGCAAACACTTCTGAATCGTGTCATTGCCTGACCAACCTTATGAGGCTGTCTAAACAGGGTGTTACTTTAGGACCTAAATTTCTCTAGGCGTGGATGTGTTAATTAAGGGTCCCTGGGAGGAAACAAAGGGATCCTGTACCCATTCTGCAAATGGAAGACCTCATGATCTTTTCCAAAGTCCTCAGAGCCCAAGAACACATAGAACTTGTCAGGAATCTCCCAAGAAGAGGTCCCTGGTGCCCAAGTGTCCCCTCTCCCCCAGATAAATGCATATTCTCTTTTTGTTCTTATGGTAGAGGCAGCATCTCCATGAGGCTCCTGTACTTTGAATAGGTTTCTAGGAGCAAGAAAGAGGGTTGTCCCATCTCCATGTGTTGTTCACAAGGTCTGGAGCAGAGTCGAGAATGGACTGTGTCACCGATGTGTCCTCTTGTGTATCTACTCCTGCAAGCAATCATTTTGCAGGAGAAAGAAAGAAGTTCCTAGGTGTGGGTTGGAGATGGAGATTTCTGGCTAGGAGGCCTTCCTCTACCTCTCAGTAGAGTAGTCAGGTATCAGAAGCCAGGTACCAGGGTGGCCTTTAGCGTTAACTTTTGCAAACTCTGAGCTGCTCTATTTTCTAATTTCCTTCCTTCTCCTCTCCTCCCCATCCTATACTCAGGGACCCTATTGTCACATAGATAGACTGGTGGACCACAGCTTTGTAGGCCCAGCATGGCTTACAAAAAATTGCTCAGAATGCAGGCCAAGTCTCTGCTTTTTTTTTTTTTTTTTTTTTTTTTATTATTATGGGTAAAAATCTGCTTTGTTTTTCTTCTCTTGAGACCTGTCACGGGATGTCAGCTATGAGCAGGAGGAGTATCATCCACCCTTTACTTGCATACCACCAAATCTTGATCAACGTGTAAAACGTATTTTTGCTGCAAATGACTATCTACACTATTCCCTATTAAACATTGAGCTGGGGGAGGGAGGTGGCACGTGCTCCTCAAAGTAGTGTAGCTCCAATTTACTTTAAGAGCCAGGAGGCACAGGGGAAGGTCACACCCAGCCATTGCATTGCCAAAGATAGTAAGCAAGTTTGCTGGAACATTCTAGAACTTTACCACGCTAACATAATAGATGTGATCAGGGCAAGAACAGATGGAGTCACACAATGATGTGGGGCAAACCTGGCAGTAGAGCATTAACTGTCAAGACTTTTGAACTCTGTGAGACATAATCACACTGTAGTTGTATGATTATGTTGTAATAATTGCTCATTTCTTTCATATTTTTTTAGTCTTTTGATCCCTTCAAGTATGCCACCAAAAATTCTAGTATTTGGAAAAGCTGAGAGTCACTAGATTGCCTACTTATTTCCTAAAGTCCCCTCTGGTTAAGGTTGCCAGATAAAATACTGGACACCCAGTTAAATTTGAATTTCAGAGAAACAATGAGTAATTTTCAGTGTAAGTATGGCTCATGTAATATTTTTTTATTACATGTATTTTCATTTTCTGTTTGCGCCCTGTATTTTTATGTGCTAAATCTGGCAACCCTACCCTCAGATTCAGGGCTAATGTTTTGTAACGTGCACCATCTAGTGGTTACACAAACAAGGAAGGAACCAAGAAACTTCCCCAAGAAACAATTTGAAAACAGCAATGGAATAAAGCTGAAAAGAAGCAATTGTGCTTTAATTTTAAAAATTCTTTTAAAACTTTTGTGGCCTTCTTCTTAGGATGTGCTGTCTGGGGTCATATCAACAGCATAAATTGTCCTGTGAATATTTGAAATCCTTGGTAAGTCAACAAATGTTCAAATATCAACATCCAGGGGCTGAGGCCTGGGGCTCTTCCATTAACACAGAAATGCTAATACACGACCTCAGCCTTGATGTCTTGTGGTTTCTAGTGTTCCTAGTGATTATTTTACAATAAGCATGTGGCACCCAGCTGTATCTATTAAGCACAATGTCAGGCTGGTGCAGTTTTATTAAACTCAACTGGGCCTGTAGGGACACAAGGAAGCAAGTATTTCCTGTTCATGATCTTGCTAAGAGAGTATAGGGTTAAGTGCCAAAGAGAATTGGAGCAGTTCAATTGGCCTCACCCCTGGCTGCACATTGAAGTTACCTGGGATATTTGTTAAAAATACCAACACCTGGGCTTTATCCCCAGAGTTTTTTATTTAATTGATTTGCAATGCGGCTCAGGCTTTTTTTTTTTTCTCTAAGTTTCCCAGAAGATTCTAAAATGAAGCCATGGTTGAAAACTCCTAGTAGATGAAAGGGCACTGGCTCAAAAGAGGAGTGATCCTTGAACAAGTTACTTAATTCCTCTGAGTTTCAGTTTTCTTCTTTGTAGCAGATAATTTAATAAACCTGCTCGGATCCTTGGAGAGCGTGAAAGTGTGAACACGTGCGAAGCATTTAGCCCTGTAGCTAGCATGAGGTAGGCACTCAGGAAAAGTCAATGCTCTAGTTCTTGCCCCTTGGAGACGGGAGGCTGAGGGGGTAGATCCTACCACACTGGAGAACGCAGATCTGGGATGAGCTCCATCATCTGGACACGGGCCAAACCTTACCATAGAAAATGGAAGGGACAGTAGAGTCCTGGCAGGGGTGCAGGCCGCTGGTACGAGCACATGGTTTAACGCCTTGAAAAGAAGGCAGGGCCTTGAACTCAGCTCGACAGTCATCAGGGGATTGAAGGCCTCCCCTTTCAGTTCTTACTGCCCGCTCCTGATGATTATTAAGTATTTTTAAAGTCACATTTCCACCTATAATAGTGAAAAATTTAGATAATATGGAGCAATATAAAAAAAGAAAAGAAAAACCATCTTCATCTCAGAGAAAGCCACTATTAATATTTCAAAGCATTTAGTCCCAGTATTCTTCTCTTTCTAGTTTCTATTGCTCCAAATTGGGATTATTTTGTATATAACTTTATAAATGGATTCCCACCCCCATGTTTATTTTATTTTATTTTTTGAGGTTCTAGGGCTGGGGATTGAACTCAGGACCTCGTAAGTGGGAAGCTGGCACTTGACCACTGAGCCACATCAGCTCCCCTGAGTTGGTTTTTTCCTTGTTTGCTTTATTTGCTTGTTGGTTGCTTTTAGGAGGCACTGGGGACCAAACCGCTTGAATCACATCTGCTCCCCCCATGTTTATCTTTATATTAAGAGCATTTCCCAATGCCATTAAGGATTTTTACTAAAAAGCAATTTTAAATAGCTGTATAATATCACATTATATCAGGGGTTCTCCAACTTTAGTGTGAACCACCTGGTGGGCTTATGAAACACAGCTTGCTGGGCCACCCCCAGAGTTTCTGATCCAGTAGGTCTGGGGTGGGGCGCTGAGACTTTGCACCTCTAACGACACTGCTGCAGGTCCAGGACGGCACTTTGAGGCCACCGCACCTGTCGGTGTTGTTTCTAAGACAGCTGCTCATTTGTCTGCTGCCCCCTCTAGCCAGGAGACAGGGACCGCGACTTAAGACCCCTCGGAATCCCCTGGGTTTGAGACAGGGCCTATTTTATAGATACCCGCCTGAGCCTTATACACATTATCTTTTTAAACTCTCAATCCAGTGGGCTGGGTACTATACAGCCCAGTTTACACAGGAGGAAACTGAGGCACAACATTTGCATTTCCTAACATGGCACAGCTGGTAAATGGCAGGGTGGTTTTTACACCCAGATTCGTCTGACAACAAATCCTTTGCTCTTTCAACTGTGATAGTCTGCCAAGACTATGTTGCCTAGTTCTGCAGATTTCTTTCTCCTCAAACCTCACGCTTGTGATGAAGAGTTCTCTACTGAGCCCCTCACCTATCAATGGCACTCAATTTCTAGCCTTAGCCACCCTGTATTTTGAGATTTAAAAATATTCCCTTTCTTCTGTCTGGGTCAAGAAGTCAAAAAGAAGTATTTTTTGTTTTGTTTTTTTAATGGCACTTTCTTTGAGTAGTTCAGTCAGCTCGAGTCTTATCAGTGCCCTCGTGATGCTATGAACAGCTCTATCTAAGGATCTTAGGGAGCCCTCCTTGGAAGGAATGAGAAACAACCAACCAGCCTGTATTTCAGAATCAGCCTATTCCTCGTGTTTCAAGGTCCTTGTGCTGCATGCGTGTCGCCCCCTGTGGAAGCCTTCCGTGACTGGCCTCTGCCCTGAGACTGCTGCCTCGGCTACCAACTTGGTCCCCAGCTCTGCCCTCTCTCTCAGCATGTTGCCACAGAGGGAGGTGGGGTGTGGAGCGTGTGCCCAGGGCGCCTCCTCTGGGAGGGGAGCTCCCTGCACAGAGCACAGAGTTGGCCTGGACGGCCCAAGCTTTCTTAGTCAGTCTGAGAGTACGGGGTCTCCAGAGCACATGCGGTGGGGGGTGGCCTGGAAGGAGCCACGTTGCAGGGCTTTGCTTGGAGACGAGTCACTAGGCAGAGCTTTGGGTATCTTGTGGGACAGTGGTGCTGAAAGTCTTGTCCACATCAAAGCCTCTGATTTTCCTGAATGTCCTAGAAAGTGAGCCTCTCCTCTCTGACCTGTAGCACCTATAACCTACCCCTGTACTTAGCACGCTCACTACTTCGCTCAACGAGTACTTACTGAGAGCCTGTTAGGGGCCAGCACTGTGCTGGGAGCTGGGGATACAGTCACGAACAAAACAGTGGCTGCTCGCGCCCTCACGGTGCCTACAGCCGAGGGAGAGGCACAGGCTGGAAGCGTCTCCCCCACTGCACCGTGAGCCCTTTGAAGGCACAGACTAGGCTGCATTTACTTATTTTTATTCATCAAAATATAATTCACATAACATAAAATTCACCATTTTAAAGTGTACAGTTCAGTGGTTTTTAGTGCACTCACAAGGTTGTACCACCATCTCATTCCAGAATGTTTGCCTCACTCCAAAATGAACAGCCACGCCCCATGCCCCAGCCCCTGGCAACCACTGACCTGCTTTCTCTCTCTCTAGGTTTGCCTGCTCTCCACATTTCATTTAAATAGAACCATACACTGTGTGGCCTTTTGTGTCTGGCTTCTTTCATTTAGCACAATGTCTTTGAAGTTCCATCCGTGCTGTGGCACACATCAGCGCTTCACTCCTCAAGGCCCGGGGTATTCCATCGTGCGCAGAGAGCACTTTTTTTTTTTTTATCGGGAGGTCCCGGGGATCGAACCCAGGTCCCTCCATATGGGAGACGGATGCCCAACCATTTGAGCCACACCCGCCCCTGAGAGCACATTTTGTTTATCCATCATCAGTTGAGGGATGGTTATGTTTACTCGTGTCTGTTCCCTCAGTGTCTTTCTCCCTCTCTCCCTCCTTGCCCCTCTCTCCCTCCTTCCTCCCCTCTCTCCATTTCCTCCTTTCTCTGTCAAATACCAATTATTCCAAACCTGCCAAGTTATAAATATCTGATCATGTGTCATAAAATATCTGATGAAGGTTCCAGACTGAGGTAAATTGAAAGGCACCATTTTTAAAGTTTTAAATGTTTCATTTTAACATAGTTTTAGATTTACAGAAGAGTTGTTAAGATAGTACATAGGGTTCCCACACACCCTCCTGCAGTTTCCCCTATTGCTAATATATTACTAAGTCACATTTGTCACAATTAAGGAACCAGCACTGATCCATGACCATTGACTAAGCTCCATGCTTTATTCAGATTTCACTAGTTTTCCCCTCGCATCCTTTTTATGTTCCAGGACCCCACGTCCTTTTGCGTTTAGTCCCCAGGGCTCCTTAGCCTCCTCTGGCCTGTGACAGTTTCTCAGACTTTGTTTTTGATAACCTTGATAGTTTTGAGAAGGACTGGCCAGGTATTTTGGAGAATGTCCCCCAATTTGGGTTTCTCTGATGTTTTTCTCACTGCTCCACTAGGGTTCTGGGTTTTGGGGGAATGACTACAGAGTTGAAGGAAGGTGCTATTTTTAAATTGCCACGAGGTGCCCTGGAACTAGGAAGTGAGACGAAAGATGCCAGGGTTATTGGGAAAATTCAGAGAGACCTTACTCGGAGGTCTCATGTGGTGGAAGTGGTGTGTGGAAGGATTCCCTGGGTCTTTATGTCAAAGAGTTGGAAGGCACGTAACTTCACACAACTGAAGAGACGAGTCTTTAGCTGACGTGTGGCACTTGATGCTCGTTCCTTTTCTCCCTATTGGCTCTACAGTGACCTTGGGTGAGTCAAGCTCCTTTTCTTGGCCTCAGTAGAATTAGGCAGTTGGAACCGATGACCTCCAAGGCTTCTTCCTTATGCTTTTATGCTGTAAGCGATGACTCCCAAGTCCCCTCAGTCCCCAGTAGATTCCAGAGTTTGGCTCTCCTTTCTCCCATATCAGTCCCAGGCTGTTGTGTTCAGGTGACACACGGCCTAGGGAATAAGCCCCACCTCAACCCCATGTTCAAAGCCCTCCTTGCAGACAAACGCGCAGAAGAAAACAGATCCTCTAAACAACCCTAGACTTTTGCAGGGTGGAGCCACACCTTGAGGAGCCCAGTGAACATTCCAGAGCACCGTGCCCTGAGCAGGACCCCTGGCCCGGCCGTACCCGCAGCCTTGCTGACACGACACAAGGGCCAGATATACGCAGCGCACGGCGCTTGAGTCTTTCACCCCAAGGGGCTGTTTTGGTTCAGCAGCTCCTGTGGCTTGAAGTTAATCAGTGATGCTGAGAAATTAATTTGTAACTGGACAGCAGACAAGATAGTTCAGGCTTCGGTGGGGTGGCACTGAACTGTGGCACGGGACATTGCTTGGAAGACGCCTGGGTCTGCAGCTTGGTGCAGAAACTGAGAATTTCACGTGTCCTGTGGTTTGGTCCAGAGTGGGCACATGTGCTGAGCACTCTCCCTTCCTCGCCCCAGCATGCTTGCTTAACTTACAAAACCTGTCCATGCAACAGCCAGACCCTTTCAGAAAAGTCCAGTTAATAAAAATCCGGTTAAGAGGGAGCCAAGCCAGCTGAGGCCCATTGACTGTGCGGGATTGGGCAGAGGAAGGACGGGGTGGGGGGAGGTGACGGCAGGTGGCAGGAGGTGGACAGGGGCCCGGACAGTGAGGAGATCCTTCCTAGAGCCTGGATCACCCCGTGTGAAGTCAGAGCTTCAGGCAGGTTTTTGAGGCCCTGCCCGCCCCATTCCACATGCCTCCCTTCTCTGGATCCTAACTTTGACCCATTCTAGACCCCAAAGCGATGGAATTGAAACATGGTGTGCAGGCCTCTCTGAGGGCTTTGTTTTTATTTGGTCTGAGTAAAATGGAGCCGAGTGGCAGGAGGTGTTACCCGCGGGTGCTTCAGCAGTCTCCTATTAACGGCCGGGACAGCTTGGAATTCTTAAATCAGGTGTGTATATTAGGGAGCCTGGAGCAACACTGCCCAGATGAAAGTGATAGAAGGGAAACGGAGCCAAAAACAGGAACGAGGCCTGCATTAAAGACGGGGTGCAGAGGGGCTCCTCTGTGGACTTCCTGCCTGAAAGGGATCTGGGAGCCGCGTTAACTGGAGGGTGATTTATGCTTGATTTTCCACCAGGAGCCCAATTCTTGTCATTTAGATTCAACCCCACTGTCCTGCCCCAAGACACACCCCGTGCAGTATCTGTGTCTTGTCTTTGTCCCTGGGCCCCTAGTGCTCTTCTCTCCTTGCTTCCCTTTGCTCACTTTTCTCAACCATCAAGACCAGATCGGGCTGTCACTCTCACCTGGAAGCCTTTCCTGGACCTCAGGCACCTTCTCTCCTGCAGCAGCCCCTGCTTGCTTACTTTTATTACAGTCTGTTGCATTCCCAGTCCTGATGGGCAGATTGGCATCCTCTGGATGTACTTGTTAAAATGACAAATCTGAGAAGCCAGAATCACAATCCCTTGGGGCAGGGCCTAGGATGCTGGGTTTCTTGTTGTTGTTATTTTTTAGGAGGTGCTGGAGATTAAACCCAGAACCTTGTACGTGGGAAACAGGTGCTCAACCACTGAGCTACATCAACTCCCCAACGCTGCTGGGTTTTTATTAGTCTTCACCTGTGTTTTGGAGGCCAGGCCAGGGTTGGGTGTGGGCCTCTCCCAAGTTCCCACACTCTAAGTTCCTCAGTGTTTCCGCAGGCCTGGGCACAGAACATGGTGGCCTCATGTCACTGCACAGACAACCCTCTGGGCCTGGCAGGAGCGGCCAGAAGTGAGAGGCCCACAGCCCTTAATTCACACCATTTTCACCCATTTGTAGCCCCTGCTTCGTGCCCAGACATGGTGCTGGGTTCTGGGGGCACGAGAACAAAATCTGACACAGCCTGCCCTTGCACAGCTTACAGTCCTCAGGGGAGGGTGTGTGTGTGTGATCAGTTGCCCTCACACCCATGTGATAACAAATGCAACAGGCAAGCATTAGAAATGGAAAACACAGGTGCTTTGAGAACCATAGTGGGGAAAGCAGGACCTAAGGCCAAAACAGGATAGCAAAAGGGGGTGGGGGGCTCTAATGCAAAGGCAGCTGGGAGGTATTGGAGGGGTGAGCCCCTTGGGCACCCAAGATGATCTCCAAGGGGAGCTTCTATTCACACCCTCCCCACCACCCCAGCCTTCACTTCTACTTCTCTGCTATCTACTTTCACCATGAACCTTTGGGAGATATGTTTGTAAACAAAGACCTCTTTCTCCACGATGGGGCTGCCTGTTAGCATATACAGTGCCTTTGCTGAATTACAAAAGGGTACAGGGCTTTCTGGACTGACCTAACCTTGCACGCAAGGGGCACCTGGCTTGGATTTGAGGAACAGGTGTTTAAAGCAAAGTGCAGGCTGAATTTAAGCCCCTACTCACCCCCGCCCCTTTCAGCTGAGCTCCTTGTGCAGTGAGCAACTTGGATAACCTTCTGTGGTGGCCCTGCCGTAATCTCCTCTTGAGCAGAGCCTTTTGGCTTCTTGGCTTTCTCTCACTGCTCGAAGATTCCTTCACCCTAGGAGATAACTTTATCTTCCATGGGCATAACTCTGTTTGGACATTTATAGAGGAATTTATATGTGTTTTCTGAAAGACTGGACTGGGTGTTTTTCTTATCTAAATTGAAATGAGGAGTCTTTTAAATATAATCCAAGAGTTCTTTCATATGGTCATTCATACACTGGTTGATAAACCCTAGAGTTGGCATAACGTTCAAAGCAGAAATTGTGTTCAGTTGAGGCAGAGGGTTGTTTTTTGATCTGATTTGCTTTGGGACTGACATTGGGATAATTTTGGCTTCTGAGTAGCACTGGGCCTCAAAAACCTGGTAAAACAGCTTTTTAAAAAGAAGCCTGAATCACCTAGAATGAGTGGAGGAGTCCTTGCTATATCTGGGAGCTAGAAAGAGAAGCATTGTGTGGTGGAAAATAACTCTCATCACACACCAGCCAAGCAGAGAATTTGAGCTGGAACAGTTCTGAGAAGAACCCTTTTAGAGGCCCCTCCCCGCCTTTTCCCTAGCCTTTGTTTTCGCCCCAGGTCCCATTTTCCCTGACCTCCTGGCTCTGTTATGGGTTCTCAGAGCACCTGTGTTTTCCCCTTCTAAGCTGGCCCTTGAGGGACACCTTTCACCATTGGGGAACTGAGGCTCAGAGAGAGAAAGTGGCCTGGCTTAGTGCACCCAGTAGGTGAGCGGCAGAGCCAGTTCAATATATGACAGGCTCTTTTCTCTGCATCTGAATTTAGCTGGAGGCTTCTTCCCCACAGGGGCCAAAGGCACCCAATTAGGAGGATTGTGTGAACTAAACAGGAGACTGCAAGTGCGGAAGGTGGGAAGGCAGGACCAGGGCCAGAAGACATGTTGCATCACCAAGGCCTCTTTCACATATGGCAAGCGGCTTGTCCTATGTAAGAAGGTTGGGGATAAGCCTTGTCTTCAAGAAATGACACTAAGAACAGAGTGGGAACTGGCAATGGTGGAAGGGGAAGATGCTTTATATCTTACAGACATAAAGAATGCCCAAGTGAACCACATGTGATATTTCACAAATGATTGTAATTGTGGGGTTTTTTGGGGGTGGGGTGGGGGGAGGGTTGAGTGTCAAATTCACAGCCTACCTTAGGTATCATGTCTTTTCATGTCTGACATTTGAAAAGACGCTTTCAGTTGTGGAGAGCAGTTGAGCCAACAGGTATCGGGCACCTGGTGGGTGCTCAGTAAGTGGAAGCATCTCTCAGTAGGGATCCTGTCAAGGAAAGGGGGAGAGGGGAACGTACACACACACACACACAGGATACATTTGTTGTCCAGCCACAGCTCAAAAGCAGTGAAACTTGATTCTTCTGGTTCCATGCCATTTCCACCATGCCACACTAGCTTGTTCTTGGACTCCGCTTTACCTGCTCTTCTTTTCCTTACCCACAGGCCCTGCTTTCTCTCCTCAGAGGACACATAGCAGACGTGAACCCTGACTTTGTGTGCATTTGAACAGCCTTGTATGTTAGCTCTGACTTTGGGAGACTTGTGTTGATGGCACCAGCACTTGAGAATGGAAGACCCTTTCTCAAAGCTGCAAGCCTGGAAGACATTCTAGGGCCATGCCCAAGCTCCACGGGCAAGCCAGGACTCTGTTCTGATTCTACCTTAGAGTAGTGAGCACAGGTATCTCAGGCTGAGGCTGCTCCTTGCTCTGTCAGTAATAAAATTCATGAGGAGTCTGGGCCCCCTTTCCTATCTTTGTCTCCTGTTGTCACACTTCTGGTGACAAGGCAGGGACAGCTTCAAATAAAGTCCATCATCATTTTTGTGGCGCTGTCCTAAGGATTAGGCAACTGTGAGTTTTTCATTGACATTGCTTCTTTATGAAACGCAACAAGATCTAGCTCTTAAAAAACAAATGCAGCATTTCTATTCCCTGTTATGGATCTAGGACAGGTGGAACATGTAGGACAATTCCAAAGGTGAACTTTCCTAACTCTAAGCTGGGAGAGAGGAGACCTAAGTTTTGGTTTTGATTTCCTCCCTGCTGCCTGTGTGATCACAGGTGAGTTGCTCAGCCTTTCTGGTCCTAAATGCTTGCTAAAGAGTCTTTCTGTGAAGTAATTTATGATTATGAACACTGAGACAATTCTCAATAATGTAGTTCCTTTGTAATACTAAATTTCACACGGTCATCATAGCCAATGATTCCTGATGAGTCTTTAATTTTCTCTTTTTGGAACAGGAACAAGTGTTTAAAGCAAAGACTTGAGTTCTTTCCAATGGTGGCCCTGAGTCTATGAGTTTGGTAGGTCAATCAGACTATAGAGTCCCAAACATTTTATGCTGTAAAAATATTTCCCATTTGCTTAAAATAAAATCCTGAAGGGTAAGTGGTGTTTCCAAACTCCACTGAGTTGGAAGCTGAGATATCAAGAGCTTGTCTGTGTTGTCCATGCTCCTAATTTTACAGATGTGGGGCCCAGAGTTGGGGAATGAAGTACTCTAGGACTCTCAGAAAGTTTCAGACCGAAGCAGAGATATAGAACCTGGCTGCCCAGGCTAAGGTTTATGTGAATAAAAGCTGATTCGAGGGAAATGGATGTGGCTTAAGCAATTGGGCTCCTGTCTACCATATAGGAGGTCCAGAGTTTGATTCCCGGGGCCTCCTAGTAAAAAGCAAGCTGGCCTGTGTGGCGAGCTGGCCTGAGTGGAGAGCTGGCCCGTGCGGAGAGCTGGCAAAGCAAGATGACACAACAAAAAGAGACACAGAGGAGAGACAATAAGAGATACAGCAGACCAGGGAGCTGAGGTGGCGCAAGAGATTGAACGCCTCTCTCCTACTCCAGAAGGTCCCAGAATCGGTTCCCAGTGCCACCTAAAAAGAAGACAAGCAGACACAGAAAAACACACAGAGAGCAGACAGCAGGCGCAAAAACAAAGGGGGTTAGGGGGGCGGGGGGAGTGGGGTGAGAAATAAACATAAAATAATTTTTTTTTTTTTTAATGAAGAGAAAAAAATGTTTATTTGTATTCATATCTCACAAACCCAAACCCCATATTCATTTTTTTTTACCTTTATAATTAAAATAGTACCAACTTTGCTTTTACTATAAAAGCATTGCAATGTTGTTGTTAACTTTAGTCCATAAATTGCATGTTATATTTTCTTATGTGTCATCACATTCTTAGCATCCTGTAGTAGAAAAATATTTTTATATTCATATTTTTAACCAAAATCTTCATCTACTTCCAAATTATTGTTATACATTCCCAATATTATCTTCCAGTTGTCCTCCAACTAACATTAATCTTCCTAGACTACTCATTTCAGCCACAATCATATCCATAAATCTATAGTTTGTTCCATTCTTTATAATGTGTTATCAAGTCCAACCATTATCACATATTTACATTTAACTCTATTAAACATTCTACACACATTCAGCATCTTCTCCACCTTCTTTTTTTTTTTTAATTCATTTATTTTTTATTGTGGGTAAAAATCAAAATTTTCACAATACATACCAATATTTGTAAAATGATATATAAATATATACGCATATATGTGCATTTGCTTACAAAAATGTTATATGTATTTTAAGAGGTGCTTAGATTACCTAAATATTACATGGAAACTATAGGGATTCCCATGTTCCCCACCTCCCACATCTCCCACCGCATCCCACACAAACATCTCCCACAAGTGTGGCCCATCACCCTCAATGGGCTTACACATCCTGGGGCCTTGCCATCAACCATAGACCACAGTTCACATTGTAGACCACACTCTCTCCCACACAGTCCTGAATGGTGTGTGCTGATTTAAAATGGCCTACATCCGTCGCCACAGTGGCACTCAGGACAACCCCCAAGTCCCAAAAAAGCCCCTGTATTTCAACTGCACATCCCCTCTCTGCCCCGAAAGTGTCCAGTGGACACCGGCTCCACCTCATTGTTATAATTTCTTCCATTGCTAGAATCACCATATGTGTACAACAGAATACCATTAAGTCCACTCTAGTCCATAGTTCTTCCCCCAATCCTGAGGGGACTGGGATGGTGAGGTCCACTCCACCTCCAAGTGAGAGAGGGCTTATATCCCATGGATATGGTGGGTGGGATGATCCTGCCTGCAGATGCAGGCCCTCTCTATTCCCTGGGATGGCCGTTGCCCATCGCTGTCTCCTCGTCAGGTGACTTGGATGAGTCCATTGAGCTGTAGGGTAGAAGTTGCAGCTCCACTGAGATTTCACGCACACCTGGCACATAGGTAGGCCAGAGGCTCCAGTCTCTGGAAGTAGACCTGATTCAAGGGGAGTGGGTATAGCTCAGTGGTTTGAATGCCTGCTTCCCATGTACAAGGTCCTGGGTTCAATCCCAGATACCTCCCAGAAAAAAAAAAAAGAAAAAGAAAAAAAGAAAAAGCTGATTCAAAGGGCAAAGGATTATAAAAAAACATACAGTTATCTTAAAAACAACTTTATTACATGTAAATAGAGGCCCAAACATTTGTATTTTCATTTTAACACACACCAAAACCTTGCACGACTTTAAACGCTGCTATGGACATGTTGATTTGCATTTCCTGAAGCTACCCCAATGAGTAACCCTTAAATAAATTATAAAGAATGGTCAAGGCCGAATGCACACTGTGGCTTCCATGTGCCCAATTCAGCAGATTCAGGTATGACCCCTACAGAGTTTGGACTATGAACTGGCACTAACATTCTCTATGCTCAATGACCATTTCACACAACGAATTCATCTGTGTAATTGTGCTTAGCTGTCCCAAGATTAACTCCATGTTTGCAGGAAGATCAAAATGCTTACTTTAAAAAGTTTGGTTTTCTTCAGTTTCTGTCTTATCTGGGGAGGCATTCATGCTTGGAATTTCCTGGGCTTTTTTTTTTTTTTTAATCTCTTGTAGGGATTGAGAATGTGAGGGCAAGAGTAGAGGGTGGGATGCCTTACCTTGTATTTTTTTTTTTTTTTTAACAAAACAATTAGCAATCGTTCTTCACTCTTTTGGTGTTTTCTTGGCAAAGGCAAGCCAGGCCACTGGGATCTTAAGTGAGTAATAGCACTCTTGCTTCTTGCTTGCTCACACCTCTAAATCTTATGTTAGAACATGACCTAGAATTCTGTTTTTTATTGAGATATCATTTACATACAGTCAAGGGCCTATATCCAAAGTGTATCAATTGACAAATGTTTATATTTGCATATACTTCTGCTCACTTACGCCTTCAGTGTTTGTTTAGTACCATTTGGTAGTTAAATATCTGTTTGGGTTTTCTAAGGACAGCTGTAAGAAAGTGGGGATGAGGTCGACATGCAGAGTGCCAGGAGGGCAGTGGCATGATTCAAACCAAAAGGGTTTACTTCCTACTGTTTCACCTAGCTTGCACTCTAGGCATAAGTTCTGGGAGAAATGTTGGAAAGTGCACTGCATTCTGCTCACCCGGGGGACTGGCAGGAAACAGGGAGATATTTGAATGGGGTGGGGTGTTTCCACTTAATCATTACCACCTGCTGACATCACTGAACAGCAAGTAATGCTTGTCGTCTACAGGGCCCCTATGACGAGGGAAAAGGAGGCCAGATTCTTTGTATGAGCAATGATGAGGTAGATGACAGACAGAATACAAAACTGACGGGGGCAAACGATGTGGCTTGTAGTTCAGCTTCAGTGTACAGTTGTGTTTTGTGGTTGAAGAGTCCAAATTGCCCTGGCTATTTCTAAACAATGTCAGGAGAGGAGAGGTTGTGTTCTCCAGCATCCCCAGCGGATGCCCAGGACATGAGGCAGCCTTGAGGACAAATAGGCCTTTCTCGAAATAGGAATAGGAAGCCGACTATTTACTTATTCAAGCACTGCTGTAAAAGGGCTTTATAAGTTGTGTTGCAGCTCCTGAGCTTTGGACTGACCCCTAGACTTGTCTCGAAAGTCTTCTTCCGGAGGAAGGAAAGTCCTGAGGCTCTCAGGGCAAGCACTGGCTCAGACAACAATTTAAATCAAGTAGAACCTCCTCTGCCTACAAGTTGAACCAGCCCTGGCAAACACCATCAAGACAGCTTCAGAGAAAAGATGACAATATTACCATTTTAACCTGAATAGAAAGCCCAACTTGGCTTCAAAATTCATTTTATTAAGTTCTAAAAGTTGGACAAGCAGAAAGAACGATAGCATTAGTGGAGACCTTAAATAAAATTCATTTCTTCAAAAAAAATTAATTCCACAAATATTTATGGAGTGAGCTACGCTCATATTTATTAACTAGGGATGTGTAATATGAGTGCCTGGCCATGGTAAGGGACCACTTGAGGTGCAAGGTCTTGAATTTAAAGTGAGAGCAGCCAGCGTGGTTGTGTGTTTTTCTCCAACCCCCTCATCCAGCTGCACAGGGTCAGGTGTTAGGCAGGTGTGAGAGTTGAATCTACCAGCATTGTGGTTTTGCCAAGAGTGTGATGAAATGAGAGGGAGACGAGAGAGTTGAGGGCTTGCAAGGGAGTGATTAAGATGATTAACCATGGAATTTAAAAGTGAAGTTTATTAAAATTTTTTTCTTTATCAACACTGGCCTTGGACCCAGAAGACTTGTGCTCCTAACCCAGCACTGTCACTTACTAGCTGGGCAGCCCAAGGCAAGTCACGCTTCCTCTCTGGGACTCAGTCTCTTCTACAGAACGAAGGGGCTAGATGAAGAATGTGAGCTGATGGAGAGTCTCTAAAAATGCTGGTTGAGTGAGTGACACAGGTCTGTTCCTTCTGCTGGAGTTCTCGGGTCCATGATTCTTTCTTGGGCCAAGCCTGTGCATGGCTGGGTTTCAGTTAGGGGAGAGAGCAGTGGACACTGATATTCAAAGGATCCGAAGAGAGACGTGCTTGCAGGAGGCCTCTGATTTAAGCTGCTGATTTTGCAGCTGGAAAGTGATTTCAGAGTAGGCAAACCTCTCACCAAGGGCAAGCAGTAGACTTTGGTTCTGAGCAAACTTCAGGAGTGCAGCAGGTTTTTGGATTTGAGGACCTGGGTTCTACTTTGACTCTGATACTGATCATCAGAAAAAGGGTGGGCAAAGTCCCTCCCTCCTGTTGGGCCTCAGTTTCCACCTCTGTAAAATGAGTGCATCTAAGTTGCTAAGCCTCTACCTGGTTCCCACCATTCTGTATTGGGTCTCCTGGCTCTGGTGGCATCTTCTTGCCTTATTAAGTTGCATGGCCTGTTTCAGACTCGAAACTGGCGCAGCACTGGAAAGTTTATGGTTTTATATGCCCTGAAACATACTCTGCAAATAAAGGATGGAAACATTAAAAGTATTGCATGGAAACAATAGAAACATCGAGGTCTAGAACAAGCACAGGACTTTGGAACTGTGAGAGGCATGGAGCGGTGCTGGCTGTAGGAGCACCGTCCTTGAGCGTAAGACCAGCTGGACAAGTGACTGCAGACCATGGGAGACCCGCAGGTTCCCCGCCAGATGGGATAGTAGACACGGCGGGTGGGCAAAAACTCACTAAAAACAAATCAAAATCTCTAGTGCGATTTTGTGAGAAAATCACTTTCAAGTATCTTTTAAGATTTCTGACTCCTTTAAGGAGTCTGCTGTTAGGCTACGATGCTGAGTAACTCACTAATCTGTCCCTTCCTCACCCACTCCCCTTTCTACACAAAAAGAAAACAGATGGAAAAGCCCTTTCCCATCTCATTCTCCAGGACTCAACCCAGGACTTGCTCCTCTAGGAAGTCCTCCCTGCCCGCTCTTCCCTCTCCTCCGAGGCCTGAGCAAGCCTCTCTTGTGTGTTTATTGGCATCTAGTCTGTGAGCCCCTCAAGGCCAGGGTTGGTGTGTTATTCACCTTTGATACCTGCTATGTGTCAGTAGCTGCCTAACACATAGTAGGTGGTTTTCTTTTGTTTGGGGGAGGGGAAGCAATGAAGGAAGGAGTGAATGAATGAATGAATGAATGAACAAATGCTTACTGGTCCATGCAAGAGCAATCCTACCAGCTGCCGAACCCTGTTCCTCTGAATCCCCACAGTGCCCATGGAGCAGCACGCCCAGCTGCCCACTCCTTCTGGGGCCCTGTGAGCAGTGGGACCCAGCCGACAGTGGCACCTGCTGCCTCTCCCCAGGCTGTGGTCCGATGGATCTCATTTCTCTAGCACTGGGCCTCGGTGCCAGCAGGTATAGGCAGTAAAGGGAGGACTTGGGTGGGATGATCCTTCCTGCAGCTGAAGGCAAAGAGCCCTAGCCCAGAGTGTCCCTTGTCCCTTCTTCAGCCATAAATCTCCAGGCTCAGGAAGGTAATTGCTCTCCCCTTGAAAAAGCTATAAAGAGCACAGCATATAAACCATCAGTAACGAGCATGGCTATAAAATGTTTCTCTGGGTGGGGCAAGGACTGCGTGTCCTCTAACCACTGAGCTTTCCTCTCCCCCCTCCTTCCCGCTGTCTCTGCGGGGAGCTGCTGGGCTGCTTGTGATGGAAAGGTCCAAGGAGCATTTGCCCCTGAGACAGCCAGACCTGGCTCCTTTCTGCTGCTCTGCCCACATGGATTTTTTTTTTAGGAGGTACCAGGGATTGAACCCTGGACCTTGTACATGGAAAGCAGGCATTCAACCACCGAGCTACATCTGCTCCCCACACTTGGCTTTAAAAGTGATGTCACTTTCCTTCCAGTGAATGAGGGCCTCTCTGTAAGCCTGGAGGTAGGGAGGGCAGTGAGGATCGCACTGTTGAGGCAATCTGCCTGCCAACTCTGAGACTGTAAGTCACTCACTTCACCTCTGGTTCTTGGCTTCCTTCGAGGTAGAGGGATGGCATGGGGGCACTGGACAACCCAGAAGGCTGTTATCTAGTCTAACCACACAGCTCACCTGAGAGCAAAAGCTGCAAGAATATTTTCCTCCCAGTCCCTGAATAATCAGGTAAACCACAGTTGGGAAGACCAGAGAAACAGTAAAAAACAACTTGAAAACAACACTACTCATTGTAGTTTCAGTTCTTCTCTAGCTGTCACGCTCATGGTAACACAACAGCTTAGAGGAAACAGCACTGGAGGAAGGAGTCTCCAACCTGAATTCAATCCCTGCTCTGCCACTGACTGGTAGTGTCATCTGGGGCAAGTCATTTCCCTCTGTAGGCCTCAGTTTGCTCATCTGTAAAGTGGGGGGTATTCAATTCCTTCCCAATTCATTCAACAGACACTGGCTGAGAGCCTGCCCCGTGCCTGGCACAGGGCTAGGTGGGGAGGCAGGTGAAAAAGAGATGCTGCTAACTCTCAGAGAGCGCCTGGTCTGGTAGGGGGAGGGCAAGTGGGACATAAAGGCTGAGTGACATGATCATGATAATAGCTAACTTTTATTTGGGTTTTACTAGTGCTAGGCCCTGCGCTAGGAGGTTTGCATGCATCATTTCATTTAATCCTCAGAGCAACAACCCTATGAAGTGGCGGTCCGGGACGGCTCTCCAGAAGGGGTTGAGATCTGAAGTGTGGGAGGAGCTGGCTAAGCAGGGCAGGAAGGCTGGGAGGGCTGGTGGCCTGAACAAAAGCCCCACACCTGGAGCGTGGGGATTCCAGCGACCGGAAGTAGTTCCCAGGCTGGCACCCAGAGTGGGGATGGCAGGGGAGGGGCCGGGCAGGTGGTGGAGAGGGGGAGGGGTCTGTCAGCTGACCTGAAGAGTCATGTTAATTCGGGTGAAGGCGTTAATGAAGAGTTATTAAGGATCAGATCGTCTCTCTCTTGGGAAAGATCCCTGGGGTCTGGTGGATGTTTGGAGAAAGGGTTGAGCAGTGAGAAAGGAGGTGGAAGACCTAACACATCTGCTCGTGACCGTAGGGACCTCTGGGGAAGGGGGGAGGGCATTGTGGTAGTTTCAGAAAAGAGGTGAAGGGCCTGGGCTTAGGGGCTAGAAATCAGAGGGGCCTGACAGCAGTGTCCACCACCACCTGGCGGCCTCCTGCGAAGCCAGAGCACCATGGTTGTCTGGGTTCCAGCGCCAGCCCATGGTGCTCCGGCTGAGAGGTGGCCAGGGAGCGACCACTGCCCTCACACCTCATCCTGTTGACCCAGAGGCGAGAGCGAGAAGATGGCCAAGGCCTGGCCTGGGGAGGAGGGGCGCAATAGCTTTATAGAGAAGATACTTTAGGGACAAATGGAAAAACCCTCTTCCTTTCCTCTTACAGCTTTTATTTGGTTCCTGAAATAAAATCTTCAACACGTAAAGGCCCATGGAGAGGGAAGCGGCTGTGGCTCAATCAGTAGGACTCCCGTTTACCATATGGGAGGCCCCGGGTTCAGTTCCCGGGGCCTCCTGGTGAAGGCAAGCCCGCCCGCACGGCGTGGTTAGCTGACCCAGCGAGCACAAGCAGCAAGGGGGGGATAAATGAATAAATAAATAAAAAATTTAAAAAAAAAAAAAAAAAACCCCCGGGGGACCCCTTTCCCCCCCCCCCCCCCCCCCCCCGCCAACATGCTATTTGGAGAGAGTAACCATAATTGTAAGAAGTCTGTGCACATTAAAGAAAGGGTTCATCTACATTTTAACAATTAAGTTGAAAGAACTAAACTGCCTTTGTGAATTCAATTTGGTAGCTTGTTTTTAGCAACCACAAAGGTCCTGGCACCGTGCTGAATCCTACTGTGGATATAAAAAGAGTTTTCAACAAGCAAACACTGAGCAACTGATGCACACAGGAGGGGTTGGGAAGCACCCAAATTCACCTGGATCTCTCTAAGTCTTAGTTCTTTCAACTCTATAATGGTATACTACCCACCTCCTAGAATGTTAGGAAGACAGAGATAACCTCTGAAAAATACCTCACAGAGTGCCTTAAATTGCAGCTATTCTGATCTAGTAAGTGAGTAGGTATCAGTATCCCAGGGTCACAGGCAGGGAGACAGGCTCAGAGGGGAAGTTGGGGTCATGCAGTGGAAAGTGCACGGGGTTTGCAGGTAAGCCTAGCTGACTCTGCACCTCACTAGCTGTGTGCTCTCGGGCAAGTTAATCTCTCTGAGCCTCACTGTCTTCTTCTGCCAAATGGGAATAACATAACAGACCTCAGAGGGTTGTTGGAAGATTAAATTAGATAACACAGGTGAGGTGCCAAGTATGCTGCTTCTGCACAGACAGGTGTTGAGGAGTACAGGACAACCAGACAGGGTAAGTTCCTCACCCAAAGCCCAGAGTCCTAGCTCATGCCACCTGCTTTCTGGATGGACGACTTGTTGAGGGGGAGGATGGTGGCACTACAGCTTCCAGGAGAGCTTTACAAGGAAAAGCAGCACTGACTTTCCCCAGAATTGAGCCCGAGACACCAGAAATCAGGGGCTTACCACTTATTAGCTTATTTTCCTTATAAGCATATTCAGAAGAGTGAGGATGTAGTTACCATTAGTTCAACTACTTTATCTTACTTGGGAAAAAAAGTCTTAATATATGAAAACTTTTTTTTTTTTCCTTGCTAGGTCTTGCTAACTAGTTATCTTTGATTCAGGATATATATATATATATATATATATATTTTTTTTTTTTTTTTTTTCATTGGGAGGTCCCGGGGATCGAACCTGGGTCCCTCCATATGGGAAACGGACACCCAACCATTTGAGCCACATCCGTCCCCCTCAGGATATATTTTAAGCTCAGACACACTATCTAAACCTTGATTATAGTTGGCATACTTTCTTCTTTCCAAGAAAATTACAATAAAATTTCTGCATTAAAGTTTCTAGTATAAAGCCTAATGTTTTCTTTTGTTGTCTTTCCAGCCCCTAAGGTTAGATCATCACAATCGCAAATTTAGAAACTATCCTATACAGACATCCAACTGGAATGTCCAACAGGCAGTCAAAAACAGGACTTGAGTTCAGGGCTGAAGGTGTTGACTTGGGAGGTGGTGGGTAAAGCTGTTTAAATTGATGCAGGTAGCTTATGTGCAAAGTTATCCTGGGGAGCACTGACAGCCGACAGGGGAAGCAAGACTGGGAAGCGCAGACAGGCCAGAAAGGGTGCATTATCGAGCCAGCTGCCGCTGGGGGCAACCCAGCCTAGCTTCAACAAGGAGCTCCTGCCCGGGGTTTGCCAGACTCTACCCAACAACCTCCCTCTTCTCTCCCACAAAATGGCTTAAGCCCCAGATTTCTCTGCGTCTTTACCTGGCTCCTCCTCCTCCTCTCCTGACTCAGGAATGGACATCTCCTTCTCTGAATACCTCCTCTTCCACTCTTGATGGACTCTTTCCCACCTCCTCCGGAAATGCTCTCTCCATGGACTCCTCTCCCTTGATCTCCAATCCTTCATGGTTCTGCAACTTCTTCTTTTCCTCCTTCTCCCTCGCGGGCATTAAGGCTCCGGGTGCTTTTCTCAGAGAAGACTCCTTCGAGCTCCTGATACACCATGAACCCACCCTTTAGACACAATTCTGTCATAACTCACTTCTTCCAAAACAAGTATGATCCCTAAAAATTGAGGATAATAATATCCTCCTAGGAGAGGATTAGAGGTTAAGTAATTAAAATGTCTTAGTACAGAATCTGGTACAAAATATAGATGCAATACCTGGCAGCCACACATACAGTCACCAAGCTTGATGATCAGGGTTTGCAACCCACAGATGATCCCAAACAGAAAATTACAAGAAAGAGGGCTGTTAGAGGCAGGTGCTGAATACCAGCAAGAATTGACAGCTGACAACTTGACACTGAGGAAGGAGACAGAGGAATTCCAGAAAGACTCAAGAACCCAAAAAGTGTACATGTCGATACTAAATGTTCAGCAGAATTAGCTACAGTTTATATGGCCAAGCAAAAGGTGGCATCAAGCCCTATCCAGTCGAGGATCCCAGAGCAGAACCAGTCTGGTCTGGTTGGTCTCTTGGCTCCTGAATTTCTGTTAAGGCCCAATAATAAGAGAAGGGAAGAACTAGTGGGATGATAGAATAGGAATTCCCGACCTACATGAATATAGGAATGGAGTAAATGAGCAAGGAGACACTTTAAACCCATGGGGAAATGGTGGGTTGATTATTAAATCAATGGTGTGGAGACAATTGGCTGCTTGGGATGTCATAAAGTTACATCTCTGTCTCACATCAAAATATAATTCTGGGGAACGGATGTGGCTCAAATGGTTGGGCATCCATCTCCCATATGGAGGGACCTGGGTTCGATCACTGGGACCTCTTGTAAAAAAAAAAAAAAAAAAAAATATATATATATATATATATATATATATAAAATTATTACATATATTAACAAGTTATATGTAAATCAACAAGAATTGGAAAATAATACCCAACAGTAGAGAACTGGTCAAATGAAGTATGATCTAGTCATTAAAGTCATGTTTTAAAAGAAACTTCTTTGGAATATGTGTGAGTCCGCATGTACAGTGTATATTCAAACTCACATGTACATCAGGAAAAAAGTCTTGAGTAAACCATCTTCACATCTATGCAAATAACCCTAACTCAAGTTGCTAGGATAACAGATAATTTTTACTTACCTATGTTTTTTGTCTTGTTTTTTTCCAAATGTTCCACAAGGAAGATTTAAAATATGGAAAAACACTAAGTGTTTTAATTGTAAAATTAATCTATGATGGCTCTAATATTAAAATAATATGAATACTTGGGTAAAAGAAAGTGAAAACTAATTTGAGGGATCCCTCTCCATGAAGTTTGGGAGTCCACTTGGCCACGCAGCCCTACTTTTGCCTAATAACCGTGCCATGAAACTGTCAAATGTAAATTTATAAACTCTTCTGGAACCTGATGCCATGTGCAGCCCATACTTCTCTGGAGAGGCAACCCACTGGCCTAGCCCTGGAAACCTGCTCCTGTGCTTCCCAACATAGCCCAGGACTGGCTCAGGGAGAGTTTTATCTCCATTTCCAAGGGTAAAAAAAATAAGTCAATGGCTACTGTTTTCTCAATTACATTTTTTTCTCCTATAGAATGTTCTTAAACTTTTGATGCCTGCAGTTACTATGACACATTAAAATATAGTATGAGACTGTATCAGAATTAGTACTGATTATACTTTTAATTTTCTTAAGTTTAATACATTACCATTTCAGTATGCACTGGTTCCCAAATAATTGAAGACCACACAGCTTGGGTCTCCGTGTTTTTCACAAGTTTTCCAGGTGATTCTGAAGCATACCGTCTTGAGACTGGTGTTTCATTTTCTAAAATAGCGAGTCTCAAACTTGACTGTAATACAATCACTTGTGCAGCTTTTAACTCTCCCAATGCCTGGACCACACCTCAGACCACTTAGAATCTGGGGGTGTGACCTGTGCAGCCATAGTTTTTAAAGTTCCCCAGGTGATTCCAAAGTGCAGCCGGGTTTGAGAACCAGTGTTCAAATGAGAACAACCAGCTATCCAGGTGCTGCATGAGAAGCCCGGTAAGGCCTAAGTCTGAATGACTTTGTGTACTCTGTCTCCGTCTGCTGGTCATTCTGCTATACAATTTAGGTGTCCAAGGCAGTGCCGCTCGGAATTTGAGAATGTTTGCAAAAAGTAAGAAAGAGAACAAAGAAGCGTTGAAATTGTAAAATAATAAAAATAGCTATACAATATGTTCCTGTAGATAATAAGGAAGTTATAAAATGATTTCATGGCCTTCAAGCATGGAGATCATAAAAATGTTGAAGAAAATGGTAAACTGTAAGGATGAAATCTTGAATGACTGATTCTCATCCAAGAAAGTGGGAGCATCTCTGGGAGTCACATTAAGGTTTCTGGCATGTGTGTGCATAGCAGCTAGGGGAGGGGAGAATATTTGACTTTAGGTTTAGCATTTCATTTATTACTTAAGACATTTTTAGTTGTTAAATTGAGACCTAGTTTAGTGACTTTAAAAGACCATATGGTTCCTCAGGTTGTTTGGTACTAGTGTACAAAAACATTACTGGGGGAAAAAAAAAAAAGACCATATGGTTTTAATAATTATATATCAATGATCAGAAAATTCTTGGGACTGAGTTTTCATCCAGGGGCGGGGAGTTCCTTCCACCGAATACATTTGAAAGACACAATGGAGAAAACGACAACAAAGTTGCTGTGTGACTGCTCACCATGAGTACCACTGACCACAATGTGGGTCTCCATGTGGCACGCTGGACAGCCAGCAGGACCAAGGGCCCGCCACTCACACCGTGTGTGATGAATACTGACTGTGGACAAGTCTTTCCTTATTTGAAGAAGAGTAAAGAAAACAATTTTAGTGACAGCAGTTTAGCATCATAGTGGTTAAAGACATGGATTTTGGAACCAGAAAGAACTGAGTTCAAATTCTTTGTCACTTATGAACCTTACAGTCTTGGGCAAGACAACGTCTCAACTTTAGTTTCCTCACCTGTGTAATGGATTAGTAATCCTTACTTCTCAGGTTTTTTTGTAGTGAATAAATGAGATATATGTAAAGCATTGTGAATAGGCTTTTTCAAACACAAAAAATCAAGTTGGTTATTGCTGATATTGGAAAGAGCTGTTAATTTTGGCATATTTACAATCAGCTACCTTACAGAACTTTTTATTTATTGTGTTATCTTCTTAGTTTTCTACAAACAATGATTCCTGGGTTCAGTGTCAGACTGTTTACGTGCAAATAATGTTCATTTGGAATCTCTTTCCTAATGTTTTGAAAGCATTTTGTGTGTTTGATTACATTGGCCATTAATTCTAGCACAATGTTAGATAATAGTACTGAAAGCAGGCTTGGTTGTCTTGGTTCTGACTTTCTTAGGAATGCCTCCAGTTTACTGCTAAAATAGATATATTTTCAGGTAGATAAACTTTATTATGTTAGTGAAGTATGTTTTCTAATCATTTTTAAAAATAACTTTAATCAGTAAAGGACACTGAATATTATCAAATGCTCTTTCAGCATCCAAAAAAGATGATGGTTCTTTCTTATTTGACCTATTAATGTGACAATTTTTTAACAGAACTTCCAGTTCAAAAGATATCTGCCTTCCTACAATAAATATTAGTTGGTTGTAGCCTATAGGCAATAATTCTCCAGGAGAGGCTTTTTTTTTCATATTTCACAAGTTGCCTCTATTTTGAATTATACCTCATGGAGGTTGTACCATGACTTTCTTCCTTCCTCCCATTAGTCTAATTAGAAATAAGTTACTGCTATTGATTGCAGTGAGTTGCATTCCTCAGGTGTGTCATACAGAAATAGCAAATGAATCCTCGTTGTGTGCGACTTTGGCCCTGACATTAATATAGTCTCCTTGTCCACTGGAGCTGAGGATTCCTTTAGGTTAGGCTTGAAGACTTGAGGTTGCAGTAGAAGCAGAGAACCTTCCCTCAAGATCTACTCCAATGGTCAGAGGAGACACAGATGTTCAAGCTCAGGGAGAAGCACACTAAGTAAAAGAGAAACAAGAGGCATCATCTGTTGAGCATCTCCTCTAGGACAGTTCCCAGCCAGATGCTTTATACGCATTATATGAACTACACCTGAAACAACTCTATAAGGGACCATGATCCCCATTTTACAGATAATGGTCAAGTAACTTGCCCAAGGACATAGTTCTTAAGTCAGTGATGTCCTTTAAAAGCCATGCTTAATTCCAAAGCTTGTGCAAGCTGGATCTGTCATTGCTTAAGATTGGCTCTAAGGGATGGGCCATGAGGCAAAACTGGGGAAGAGGTTAGTACTCTCCTGCTTAGTGTGTGGCCTCTCACACTTCCTTCCCTTCCCTGCAAGGGACTGCAAGGTGGAGGGCTGCTTCTGGTAGGGAACAGAGTCCTGGGATGGCATCTCTCTTACACTACTGGCACCAGGTTTCTGAGGTGTCCTAGTTAACAGCTGTTTGTGAGTATTGATGGTATTCTGAGTATTGATGGTATTTCTGTCTAGTGGTTTGAATATTCAAGCAGCAAACACTATCTAACATATATTGAACACCAGAAACTGTTCTAACTACTCTTTCTATGTATTAACTAATTTAACCATTATAACATACTTATGGGGGTAGGTGCTATTATCCCCATTTTACAGATAAGAACACTAAGACACAGAGAGCTTAAGTAATTTTCACAGATAGAAAGCAGCAGAGCCAGGATTTAAACCCAGGATCTTAACCACCGCTCTGATGAAGCAAGGGGTAAATGAACCAGAGTAACTAAAACTCACGTTGGCGCTTATGTTGGAAAGATGTTGAGGCTCTGCTTATGGTCCATATTCATGGAAAAGCATCAACATCAAGGCAGCCTTTGCCCTGGTGTTCTACTTCTGTCTGCCCTGCGCTCTCCTTTGCACACCTGCTTGACCATGAGACTCTGCCCAGTGCTTTATGAGACTTTCATTGTCCTGTCTCTCCCGGAGCATGCCCAGGAAGTCATTAACCCCATGCACCTCACTGTATTCTCCTGGTTTTCCTGCAACTAATACCACAAAGAGGTTACAAACGCATCCCTCTCCCGAGTTCTAGAAGTGGCAGAAGTAGTAGGTGCTTACGGTGGTCACAGGAAAGGTTCAGAGAGGGAGGTCAGCCATGTCTCAGTGCTCAAAGGCTCCAGCAGATGTCATCTGTACTTGGATGGCCCTCCTTCAAGTTTTTTTCTTTGAAATATCAAAAAAAAAGTTCAGGATTTGGCATTCTGACTTAGAGGCTTTCTGCATCAGGACAAGTTCTGATTCCTTTCTATCCGTGTGGCTTCCTTCCATGACAACGGCAGCTTTCCTCGCACCAGCCCAGGGAGGCTGAGAGGCTCCTTCGTGTATCACCAAGGAGCTCTTGCCCCTGGTGTGCGCCTACGGCCCCATCGGGACACAAGTCTGTACCCTGAACTTCTGGAATTTCTAGAATAGAGGTTCCTAACCTCAGTTCTTTCCCTGCATAAGAACATTTACATCTGTATTTGAGACCTGGAAAGCTTTATAGAAGCTAAAGGTTTAAAAAGAAAGAAACGAGATGGATTTATCTTACCTTTTCAAGATAAGCAAAGATAAGAGTGAAAAAGCAAATGAAACCATTACAAGCCGTTTCGCAAATATTTTATGAAGAAAACCACCAGCGAATGCTCAAAAACCAGAGAAATAAACGATTTATGCCACCTTTTTACTTTTATGAAAATTAAGTAAACAAACTGCTATTAACGTATTCAAGAGGAGGAAGTTCTAAGATTCACCATAGGGCAAGTTCAATTCATGTTTAGAACCATCTCCCAAGAAAAGCAAGTTTAAAGAGTATTCTGTTTTTGTTTTTATTGTGCCTGTAGTCTAATTCTTTGGAAAGTCGTACTCTACCAATAGCAAACTGAGCCTTCAGTTAAGCTACATATTCTTCTCCCCAGTCACTGAAAAGGGGAAAAAAAAACAAGCTGAAGGGCAAAGGAGAAAAACGGAGGACAAGTGCTCATAAGTAAATACTTGAAGTTAAATAATACTTAAATAATATATCATCAAAACCCATTCTTGGGAAGCGGCTGTGGCTCAATGGGTTGGGCTCCTGTTTACCATATGGGAGGCCCCGGTTTCAACTCCCAGGGCCTCCTGGTGAAGGCATGCCGGCCCACATGGTGTGGTGAGCTGACGGCCCATGCAGTGCAGTGAGCTGGCGCAGCAAGATGACCCAACAAAAATGGAGGCAAACAGACACAGAAAAATGCAAAGCAAATGGACACAGCAAGGGGGGGGATAAATAAATAAATAAATCTTAAAAAAAAATTTATAAAAAACAAAACAAACAAAAAAACCCATTCTCTATATATTTTGATTCCTATTGATCCCACATCAATTATAAGTGTGGAATATTTTAAATGTTCTTATATATCTCTAAATTTCTGACAAAAATCTATTTCAAGAAATTACTGGTGGGGGGCGGATGTGGCTCAAATGGTTGGGCATCCGTCTGCCATATGGAGGGACCTGGGTTCGATCCCTGGGACCTCCCGGTAAAATAAAAAATATATATATAGAAGGCGCATGGGCTGCCAGGCTGTGTGTGCCGGTGAGCCGCCAGGCCCTGGGAACCATGCAGCAAGATGATGACACAACAGGAGAGAGACGCAGGGGAGAATCAAGATGAAATGCTCCGAAAGCTCCGAAAACCAGGAACTGAGGTGGTGCAGGTGGCAGAACACCTCTCTCCTACATCAGAGGCCTTCGGGATCGAATCCTGGAGGAAAAAGATGAGAAGAGATGGCAGGAAACAGACACAGAGAATTGCCCAGCGAATGGACACAAAACAGCAAATGGGGAAGAGGGGGTTTAAAATGGATAAAGTAAATAAATAAATCTTTAAAAAAAAAAAAAGAAAGAAATTACTGGTGTCAATAGCCAAATTCAAAATATAAATGTTAACTAATTCTTCAGTGAGGAATTACTTTTATATTATCAAAATATAATTCTAAAACCTCTTTTTGTAACCATGTAAATTAAACATAATCCCTTTTTAAGGCACAAATTAGAAGGTGGCAAAACAGCCATAGATTCAGTCTATGGGACCATACTCTCCTAAAGGACACCAGAGAATTGAGGGTAGAGGCCCTGCCTTTGCTGGGAGTTAACTCTGTGGTTACTGGATTGTGGAGGGTCTGGAGGGGACTCAGTGAGGCAGCAATTTACCAACCGGTAAGGAACTGTTTCGGCACTTGAGCATCCCGTGCAGCTGGACCAGAGCAAACTGGCTGAATACCAGATCTGCTCACAGCTTTCTATAAATGCAACTTGATAAAAACAGGAGATTGTGGGCACATTGGTTTTCATTAGTTTATTATAAAAGAAAAACAATTCCCAGATACACAACGTGCAAAATTCTAATTCCTAAGTCTTTCTATATTTTTTTCCGAGACTACTTGCCTTTCACAACTCCCCAGTCTGCTCGGCTGACACTACAGCCCTGTATTCTCAGAGGTTCCGGAACCACTCTTTAAAGTGGCTGAGACTTTGGAGAAAAATTTAAATAGCTGCTAACTAATTTCCTCATCTAAATAAATATTGGATGGGTTGTGTCTGCCCCTAAGCTCAAATCCCACATATCTGATGCAAAAGCTCAGTCTTCTTATCGCCAAATTTGACATCTAGAAAGTACTGTGGAATATTCATGGATTTGTTAATCCTGGGATTGCCACTTGTGATCTAGCTGAGTCAAAATAAACAGTCAAGGTATCTTCTAAAAAGCCTACGATGACCCTTTTGGTTGTGTCCCCAGCCAGTGTCTGGATACTGTTTATGTGCTCCAGGGCCATTTTTACCATTTGGTCTCTTTCTTGAAGGCTCTGGAGTGCTCCAGTGTCATCTCCCTCTTCTCCTGATTTTAAAAACTGTAGGATATATGACCGGACCATGTCCCCATTGAGTTCAAGGGATTCTTTGATACAGGGTAGGTCTGAGGCATTGGCCAAGCTCAAGAGGTGAATCAGCGCCTGGCAGATCTGGGTCCGTAGGCTGGCACAGTATTTGAATTCCAAAAAGTCTGTGGTGTCTTCGCTTTTCTGTAAGGCTGTGACCAATGCTTTCCAGATCTGCGCGTACTGCTCCACAGACCCGTACTGCTCTCTCTTGCCTGGGATGGAAAGGGCAGTGGCAGATTTGATGCGCACTTTGAAATTCTTGCATGATGTCACAACTGATGTCAGGGCGTTGTAGGCCTGACAGGTCCATGGGGCTGTTCCTAGAAAGAATCCACAGTCATTAACAAAAATGAAGGCTTAGAGGGAAGCAGATGTGGCTCAAGCGACTGAGCTCCTGCCTACCACATGGGAGGTCCCAGGTTCAGTTCCCGGGGCCTCCTGGAGAAGGTGAGCTGGCGCAACGGGCAGGCACGGCAAGCTGATGCAACAAGATGACACAACAAAGAGACCCAAAGAGGAAAGACAATGAGAGACACAACAAACCAGGGAGCTGAGGTGGCTCAAGCCATCAAGCGCCTCTCTCCCACATGAGACGTCCCAGGTTCGGTTCCCAGTACCTCCTAAAGGGAAGATGAGCAGACAGCAAGTGCAAACAACAAGGCAGGGGAATAAATAATAAAATAAATCTTAAAAAAAAAACAAAAAACGAAGGCTTAGAAATAATGGGGAAGAAGGGTGGAAGGAAGCACATACAATAGTACTCAAGTTAGTCATTTAATGCTGTCATTTAATTCATTAACACTCCTGCAAGATCAGGGTGGTGAGTGACTAGCGTGGGCTCCTGAGTAAGTGGTAGAGTACCTGACTCCTAAACCTTCCTCTTTCCCTGGACCAGCCTGCCATATGCTCATGGCCGCTGTATCCTAAACAGGGCCTGTGGGGACTCAGAAGAAGGCTTCTCCTCTGGGAGGATGCTGTCCTGAGAGGGTAGTGCTTGGTGGGAGGAGCAAGCAGTCCCACTTTTCCTCTCAGCTGGATGCTTCTGAGCAGTGAGCAAACTGCACAAACTGTACAACTGTCTGTGCAGCCCTGTTTAAGCTGGTAAAAAGAATATTTCTTCACCCAGATCAGCATCCAGACCTTGCTCTGGACATAGCTACTCATGCATGTGATTGCAAAAAAAACTAATTTTGAGACGATGCCCAGATTTCTGTCTTTTCTTCCTTCTTCTGGGCTCCAGGAACTCAATCTGCTTTCTTCTTCACCAGAGCTACCACTTCCCACTCTGTTTTGGGGAATCCTCTCTCCTCAAGGTAGACAGCAGAATAGAATGCAGCTTCCCTAACTTTCCTAGTCCTTCCCAACTTCTTTGTTGCCTCTGAAGACAGAAAAGTATCCCCTTTCCATTTGGTGGATGTTACTGCCATTTACAATGCCATTTACTGCCACTGTTAAGATACCCTAGAATCTTAGTCTGTCCCAACTACTGTCCTTAGCCTGACTTGCTTTTCTGACATGGTTCCCGATAGCTCTGCCACTCGATTCTTTTGGTCCATCAAACCTCCTGCCTCTCTGGGGCTCCCATTTCTCTTTAGGTTCTGTACTCTCCTTTCTCAGGTCAGCTTATATTTCTCCAGTAACCTAAAGGGAAGGGTCAGACAGGCTGGCAGGTAGCAACCAACCATCGCTGAGGTTCCCTGGGTTCAAGGACTTATTGGCGATCCAGAAGGCAAGACACACACCTCAATGAACTCCATACCCATATGGGAAAGGTCACCGTAGATGATTTCCTAAGTGGAAAAAACCATGATGCTATTTCTCCACCAGCTCCTAGCTGGTCTGCTTGGACACACTTTCCAAGAAAGTGAGCAGAAGCAGATTCCCCTAACTTGATACATGCTCTCTGGGTTCAAAATGTTTTTCTCCTGTCCAGGAACACATACTTATGTTTCAAATTTTGTCACAGACACAAGTGTATAAGGCAAATGCTAGCATTAAAAGCCAGTGGGATTTGAAAACTGTGATCCATAAGCCTAAGCAGCTTTAGCCACTGAGTGATCTATCAAGGTGCACATCATTAATTAGAGACAGTTGGTTGCCTTACATGCAGCATTCCACTTCTATAATAAGGGCTCGTACATCATATGGGATTTCCAATTTGTATTCTCTCCCACACCAGTTTTTTCCCTTTATTTTTTTCTGATTATTAAAGTCATACATGCTTGTTCTAGAAAATTTAGAAAATGAAAGCAGAAAGAAATGGCTATTCATCATCCCACCCAGAAGCACCCACTGATAATAATCAGGCCAATTTCCTTGCAGTCTTTTTGCTACACATTTATTGAGATCATACTGTAGAAACCATTTCATATCCTGCTGTAGTCTCCTTAACATCAGAAGTATTTTCTCAAATTATCAAAAACTCTTTGTAAACATCATTTTAAATGACAACAAATATTCCATTGAATATATATACTCTGACTTACTTAATTATTCCCCTAGAGTTGGGTGTTCAGTGTGTTTCCATTTTCTCTAATCCTGTGAGCAATAATTTGTGATGAACATCTTTGACAACAAAATAGACTGGTTTGTGCTGTCTTCCAAAGAGCAAAGAGGTCCTCCAAGAGAGAGAAAAGGGATACTTTCTTACCTAATGGAAGAGCAGGATTTTTAAATACATTTCCCATTGCATAACAAGCATTCCATCGAACTTTCATGGCAGCTTCAATCAGAACAGTAGAAATCAGGGCCTGGATAGCCTCCTCGATGATTTCAGCAAATTGGGGTTTTTCTATATGAGATGGCTGCAGAAAATGAAGCAAATTTCCAAGGGCCCGGACTGCATTGCTTTTTACCTAGTATAAAATGTAAAAGTAAGTATCAGAAACCTGTTTTGTTAAAGAAATGTTTCAGAACTTATAATTTCTGCTCTAAAAAAAACCCCTGAGGTCTTAGACTTTTTAAAGCAAGAGTGCTAATGAAGAAATGCAAGTGTAAATGTGGGAAGGATCCACAATCTCCAAGTTCTCAAAACTTAGCCAAGTCTTGTCTGGTTAAAAACCATTGGGAGGGCAAGGTTCTACAGAGGCCCTCTCTCTGATTATTTTAGTGCCTGACTGAACTTCACAGACCATCTAGTCCATCTTCCTCATTTTACAAAGATGGCATGTAAAGTCCAGGGGCAATAGGACAATGCTGGTTTACAGCAAGGCTGGGGGTATAGAAGTTAGATTTTGATTCCAGTCCAATACTGTCCTACTAGACTAGAGATTCCCAACCCTTGAAGCATATTAGAATCACCTGGAGAGTATTAGAAAAATACTAATTCCTAGGACCAAACCTCAGAAATTCTGAATAAATTAGTATAGGTAGGGCTTTGCAGGGGATTACCAAGGTAGAACCACTGTTCCTCTTAGGTGCTTGGGATGGGTCAGATCTGTGCTAGCACTTTGGCATTCAGCATCTCAGAATCCAGTAAGGTATGTGTAACTACTTCCATTTGCTAGATGATGACCCTCAGAGAAGTTAAATTATGCACCAGTAGTCACCCAGCTACATAACGGCAACCCAGGATTTAAAAAATCCATGTCTGCCTGACCTTAAAGCCCAAGTCTATGCTTTTTTAATTGGAAATATTCAAAGCCAAGGGCTCATCTTTCTGACTTGTCAATTCTATTTATAGATTTTATTGGGAAAAACACAGATTAGCATTAAAACAAATGTGGATGTATTATGGAGTAGTATTACAAAGAGCATTGGTTTTTTTTTTCATGAAATAGGTGACAGTAAAGAAACTGTGTGGTGTGGGCCATTTAGTAGCCTCAGAATACACCCTCAAACTCCTTTGAATAGTAGTGAATTTGGTGAGACAGTTTGAGGAACATCAGATCACATGCTGGGATGAAACTATAATACACTAAGTATCTAACTAAGGAATACCAGTTTTTATTGTGAGTCTTACCTTGTCTTTATCCTTAGATGCTTCTATAGCTGATCGCAACATTTTCAAGAGCAGGAGACCAGAGAATTCTTCTTGGAAACTTGGATCTGGTGTTTCCCTGTTCCACCCAAAGCATGCAAGACATGATAAAAGTTAAAACCCATTTAAATACATGCATATCAAAATACACTCACTTAGTCCAGCCATAAAAACTCCAGGAAAACAGCTCAACAAATTATACCAAGAATTTACAATTTTTATCCCCAGGCCCACATCTAGGAATGTAGCAAAAGGAGCATCTCAAAATGGAGATTTCACACCCAAAAATGTTTCTTACAAATAAAAGCCTAAAGTTGGAAACATAAATGTTCGATAAGAGGGGAATTGTTAAAATAAATAATCCTTGCCCAGCTGCAGATTGTAATATTGAATGACAATTTATAAAAAGTCAATAATAGAGGAGAATGCTTATTATGTTATGTGCTAGAGTTAAATGACAAAAAGCAGGACACTTGGGTATGAACAACAGCTGCCTTTTGGGTAGAGGAACTAGGGAGTCAGGGTAGGAGAAAGACTTTACACTGAAAACCCCTTTGTATTGTGTGTTTTTCATTTGTTTGTTTTGTTTTTAACCTATAAATACAGTCCTTTAAAAAAATACAAATACTATATTTAAAAAGTAGGGTAACCATTATTGAAGTCTTAGATTTCTTCTTTTATATTTTCTACATTTTTTATAAAGTAAATATGCAATTTATATCAGCCTAGAGTATTTTTTAATATAGATCTCTTAATTCCTAATATATATTAAAGACAGCTTGTTTTTATTATTACTTGAAGGAATATAAAATAAAGCAGGAGGACTGACTACACAAAATGGAGAAATTACTGCCAATTCTTTTATATTAGGGAACTCAGAAGTCACCCCAAGGAAAATAAGTTGAGTCACCTACATGTTAACAATCAGAGTATCTGTCAGGTTGCCCAGGGACCAGGCTGCTTTGGTCCGGACATTCAGAGACTTGTCTTGAAGTGACATCAATATTGCATTTGCTGTGTCGGCAACAAATATGACATCCTATAAGGTAAAATAAAACAAATAAATACTATAGTTACTTTAGGAGTTCCCACTGGTATCTTTGAAATTCTCAAATTTATTTCCAGATAAAGCTAAGCCTTTATTACAAATTTTTATTTGGAAATCAAAATTTATTCACTCAATCAATTCACTGTTCTTCTTGTTTATTACAATTTGGACACTCATTAAAATCCCAGGGGAAGCACTCCATGATTATTGTTTGTGCTATGCATGCCCAGGGAGCCTATGGCTCTTGCACTTGTGAACATCCTGTAAACTGGCCTCTGATAAGTTATCTATGAGTTCTGTGCTTGGATTGATTTCACCTCGGGAAACAATGTTCTGACAATTAAATGCATTTCCCAAACACATTCTACCATCATACACCTCAGATGAGGTAAGTGAAGGAGACATTCATTTCCTTCTCAGTGAAAATTATATCAGCTTTCCAAATTATTACTATCACATGGTAATGTCCCGTTTCGTTTTTATTCAATCACGCATTAATTTAAGCATTTACTGGGCATCTAGGGTCCCAGACAGTGTGCTAAGTAATTAAAGAACAGATGAATTACAGGCATTACCATATTTTAGGAGTAATTAAGGAAATTAGATCACAAAGCAATTTAATTTCCATTTACTGTCCAACTCAGGAGCTCTATATCCATCAAAAACAAGCAAACAAACAAAAAGCAGTGATATGGATAATAAACGAGGCACAAATGAGCTAAAGAAGGTCACTCTGACCTGTCTGAGACAGGGAAAAAGCACATAGACTCCTAGGGCCCGGGAGGTTGCAGCTTTCACCAAACGATTCTTACTGTCATTTAGCCCGAGCAGCATAGTGATGCATAGGATTTGCCTGTCATTCTGCAAAGAGAGAGGTTGACAAAGGAAAAGTGAGAATGAAATGACTATGTGCCAATGTCTTTGACATGTGATTGTGCAGTATCTGTGTTTGAGTCCATATTCAGGAGATGAACACAATCGTGACATTGAGGCTACCTTGGTAAAGAGGAAAGCTTCAATTCAGGTTCATCTGAGCACAAACCATCTGTTATCGCATTTAACCCTTATGAACTTGTGAATTAGGTTTATTTTTATTCTTCTACTTCATTAAAGCTGCCTTCTTTATAAAAGCTTATTTATATAATAAGAAAAACAAATGTAAATGCCACTGAGGACCAAAAAAACCCAATCAGTTTGAATACCATATGTATCAGGGACCGAGCTAAGTATTTTCACATATTTTCTGTTATTTAATTCTCACATCATCCCCATTTTATGGATAATAAAATTAAGTTTCAGAGAATTTAAGGTGATCAAACAGCTAGAAAGTGGAAAAGTTAGGTCTTTCTAACTCTCAGATTTGAAATCTTTCTGAAACCACTCTGTTTCAGATCCTCTGCTACCCTCACTGTGACCACCTAACTTTAAAAGTACAGGGAAATTGAGTTCCCGTTTACCATATGGAGGACCTGGGTTCGGTTCCCGGGGCCTCCTGGTAAAAGAAAGAAAGAAAGAAAAAAAAAAACGTACAGGGAGAAGAATGTTTCCGAATACATTAAAACTTTAAGGTTTTCTGTTTGCTGCTCCCACTCCCCGCACCCCAATCTCAAATAAACACCTTTTCCTCAGAGATGCTGTAGAGTACTGGTTCAAAACGTAGAAGAACCAAACTCAAGGTCTGATGCTCAGGGGCATCGTTTAATGATGAAGAAATACCCCTAAAGTTACCGGTAGATCACCAAAAGCCTCTGGCAAGATGGAAGACAGGGCATCGCAGGCGCTCGCCTGGAGAATCGGGTGCTCTGCATTCTGCAGGGCCCTGGGCAGAGGACCGTTCAGCATCATAGTCCAAAACATCACCACCTGGAATGCAGCACTGTTAAAAATCTAGCTCAGGAGACAGCAGTGGAATAAACTCAGCACCAAGTCATCAGAAATGACTGTAGTAATGAAACATTTTCCCTTAAAGCAGTAGCTGTTTGTAAATGCTTTCACTAGTTGTTGTTCTTCCACAGTGATGAAATGAACTTTAGAAAAAAACAGTTGAATTCTTCCATTTTATTGATTAGGAAACTATAGCCTGATGACGCCGCAATAGCAATAAAAATGATGACTATGGAGAGGATAGCAACAATAGCAGCAGCTAATGTTTTCCTAAGAGTCTACCATATAGCAGGCACAGCTTTAAGTGCTTTACAAATATCAACTCATTTTAATCCTCAGCACAACTTAATGAAGTATCTATTGTTATCCCCATTTTTCACACAAGGAAATGGTACGAAGATAAAAGGTAACTTGCTAATTGCTAGAAAATTAGCAATTAATCTGGACTAGAATCCAGACTGAACGACACCCAATTAGGTGAGCTAGGGCTTTTTCAACCTGACCCCTTATGAGCACAGGGATCAGGGTCACAGAGCAGCCCAAAGGCCACATACTAGAGTTCAAAGAGCATGGGATCCAGAGGCATAGCTGAGGTGGGTCCTTCAGCTGCTGCAACGTTGGGTGTGTCACTTAACCTGCCTAAGGCATCTACTTTGCAGAGCTTGTATAATTAAATGTAATGCTACACGTAAAGTTCCTAGCACAGTGCCTGGTAGACAGTGGCCACTCTTAAACTGAGTAGTAGGCACTGTTTTAAACCCTCTGAAGAATTATCTCACTTCCAAACCCCTCAAGGTAGGGACTTGAATGACACCTTTAACACTTTCTTTCCCATGCACAGTTGGTATGCCTTATAAAAACCTTAGGATTTTATGTTCACTTGCAAATGTGCCTGCAGTTTGGCATCTCCGGTTTCTACCCCATGGACCCAGTCTCGAGTTTTGCTGTGTATCCCATGGGCCAGTTCTGTCTTCTCCCAACTCCAGCTCCTGAAAGCCCAGTCTGGACCTTCCCTGCCCCAGTCCAGGAAAAGAATGTGGACAGATGGTATGCTTGCCAGCCTCTAGGAACGGCCCCCAATGATTCTTACCTCCAATTAGTCACAACTCTCTGCAGTCCCCTCCAACCCTGAATAGGGCTGACTGTGTAACCAAGAGGATGCTGTGGAAATGACAGTGTGAGACTTCTGAAGCTAGGTCATAAAAGATGATGCAGCCTCTGTCTTTCTTTCTCTCTTGGATCACTTGCTCTGGGGAAAACCAGCTGCCATGTCATGAGGACACTCAAGCAGCCTTACGGAGAAGGCCTCGTGGGCAGGAACTGAGTGAGGCCTCCTGCCAACACCTGGCACTAACTTGTCAGGTACGTGAGAGGCCACCTTGGAAGCTGACCCTGCGGTCCCCTGCAGCCTTCAGATGCCTGCAGCCTTGGCCGACATCGACTGCAACCTTAGGAGAGACCCTGAACCAGAACTATCCAGCTATAATTTCTGACCCAGAAGCTGTATGAGATAATACGTATATACTGTCTTAAGCTCTCAAGTTTTAGGGTAATTTATTACTCAATAGATCAGTAACACAGAAAGTATATCATTTTACAGATTAAAAAAAAAAAAAATGCCTGAGTCTGAAAGGCTTGTCCAAAGTCACTCAATTAGCAAAGAGAGAAGTTTGGATTCAAACCCAGGTCTGATATCTCCTATAAATGGTTACATTTTAGCTTTACTGGAAGCCTCAGGAAGGGACTAGGGTTAGATATTCTTAAGTCACTGGAAAGATGATAGAAATTGTGAAGGGAAAAGAAGAGACAGAATGAGGGGGAAAGTGGGAGAAAACAGCACTAATGTTAAGTTGATTTTGTTTTTGGCACCAAGTAGAAGCCTTTTTTTGGGGGGGAGGGGGGTCACATATTCCTCCTACAGTGAAGAACTGCTCCAGTGTGGGGGCAACAGAAACAACCTGAGATCACAGGAATTTAATAGGAATCATAGGGGGAGATTTAAGGGAACTGACATTTATTGAGCATCTACTATGTGCCAGCATCTTTCCATTTCATTTAATCTCCCAATAGCCCTGTGAGTTGATTGTTATTCCTCTTTATAATAAGGAGCTATACTTATAACTACATATCCACTAAGTGTTGCTCCCTGAATTTGATCCCATATCTTCTGATTCCATATTTTTGGCTCTTCCCATGCCTCTTGGACATGCTGAGTAACCAAACTAGGTTTAGGCCAAAGAAATGGTTTTTCCATTGCTGGCTGTATGCTATACATAATCCTACCCCATACTAAATTGCAAATAAACTGAAATGCAAATAAAACCTATTCATAATAAGTTCTTTTCACACTGGATTATAAACCAAAATTTTTTTTTTTTTTTTTTTTTAAAGATTTTATTTATTTATTCATTTATCCCCCCCTTGCTGCTCGTGCTCGCCGGGTCAGCCAACCACGCGGGCCTGTCCCCACCAGGAGGCCCCAGGAACCGAACCCGGGGCCCCCCATATGGCAAACGGGAGCCCCACTGATTGAGCCACAGCCGCCTCCCTAAACCAAAATTTTTGATACTGGAGCCATACAGTCTTCATCACCTCAGACTCAAAACAAAGCTGCAACTGAAACACTAAGAAAAGAGAAAATCATGGATTGACATTTACATACCAAGATGACTGGCACTCTCTGATCAGGTGCTGTGGTAGAATCTGGCTTATACTGTTGTATTAAACCTGTACCCAGTTCTTCCAGAAGCTGCCAAAATAAAAAGAAATAGATAACCGAGCAGAATGGCAGAACTAAAAAAGTTACAAATACTTTTGAGATCACCTCAAATTATGGGGAAAAATAATTTTCAGTTGATTTTTTTCTTTTCTCAGTTAACTCCTGTTATCTTCCTTCCTAGGAGCAAAATCACCAGCTATATATCGCTACTTTACTATCAAATCCATTCTTTGGGTTTATATGTAGAGCTGAAAATAGAGGAATGTATAAGTTCCTTATCCGAAAGATTATTAGTAACTATCTGTATTCAAGCCTTCTTTAAGAAACTTCAGAAATAGTGGATTCGCAGCAGAAGGAAGGAATAGAAAGTGAAGAGGAAAAAAACATCTAGCTTTTAAAGAAATATTACCTTTGCTCCATGAAGCTGAATGGATGGATCTGCTTCTCCCATGCACTTGCAAATCACCTCTCCAAGTTCCATCAGGTACACCTGAGCCATTGAAAAGTAGCCCCTTGCCAGATGAGCCAACACCTACAAAGAGAACAAAGGGAGGGAATTAACGCCACAACCTGAATTCAGGGCTGCAATATCCAGAAAAGTCTTTCAGTATTTCAGAATTAACAAGGGGCTAGGATTTGATGTTGAATGAAATGAAGAATGACCATAATCTTTATTTTATGGCTAAAACCAACTCACTATACCATATAATTTTATGGTGCTTTACAGTTTAAAAAATATTTTTCATTCTATTATCTCATTTAAGCCTCAGAACAATTCTTTGAGGAAGGTATTAATGGAATTTTTCAGCTGAAGAAACTAAGGTGAAAAAGCTAAAGGAATTACTTAATGTTAGTCAGATAATTAGCAACAGACCCCAGGACCAAGCCCATGTCTGAGATCATACTTGAAAAGCAAATACTTTTACCCAGGGCTGCTTACTTCCTTTGAAGGAGCAATTACATGTTTTCCCTGAGCAGATACAAGACCAGGGAAGTTTATAGAGAATTATTAAACATTTATTTAACTTTAAGTTGCAGAAATCAAAGATTAACTGAACAATTTTTTCAGAATTACTTCTTGTATAATCTATTATATCCACCTGCCATATAATACCTGAGGTGACTAAAATAGCATACAAGAAAAGAACAAAAAAGAATGAATCTGACATTTTACAATCAAGAACCCTGCCCCCAAAACAAAATACCAACCAAACACAAACCACTCACACCTAAAATACAACTCCCAGTAACACCAGCCTAGGCTTTCCATTATCTTCATGTACTCACTCCTCACAATCACCCTAAGAAGGAGGAATGAGTATTTCCATTTCAGAGGTGAAGAAATGAAACCTCCTACCTGTAAGGCCTCCAACCGCATGGGGGATGGCTCGTAGACACTTCCTGCTGCAGAACCTGCCTCACTGCCAGAACAGGAATCCTCTTTGGGTAGCACAACAATGGAAATGCAAAGTCGAATGAGCCAGCAGGGCTCTGAAGACCCTCTTGGTGAGTTAACTGTGGCTTCTTCCAGGGAGGGTCCTGAGGGGGCTTTCTTCCACCAGTCAGGAGGGCTGAGACGAGGAGTCGCTGAATTGCTATTACTTAGTCCAGAAGAACAAGGCTGCTGTAAAAGGAGCTGGACTTCAGGTAAAGGTGCGTGAGTAGACATTATAGCTCCCAAGAGTGTGAGACTGGACACCCGGACATTGACATCTGTCAAAGGAAATAGGAAGGACCTATCACTGTGGGAACAGCTATCATAAAGATCAGTTATCCCTGTAAGAAGTCAAGAATTATGGGATCTTTGTTTAACCTAAATCTAATCAAATCTGTAGACCTAACTTCCAGTTTACAGGAAATATATGGGATAGAAGTATAAGTTAAATAACATCAAAAATAAACAATCAGGCAAATCCAGAATGTGAGACAGTCTGTAAAACAACTAGCTTGGATGCTTTCACAAATCAGTATGATGGGGGGGGGGCAGGGGGGAGGAAGAAAGACTGAAGTGATATAACAGCTAAATGCAACAAATGAGTCTTGACTAAACTGTTGTTTTTTTTTTTTTAAAGCTATAAAAGACTTTTTGGGGATATGGGGAAATTTGAATGTGGACTAGGTAGCAGATGATATTACAGAATAAGTGTTAATTTTCTTAGATGTGAGAATGGTACTGTGTTTTTTAGGAGATTGTCCTTATTCTTAGGAGATAAATGCTGAGATATTTAGGGGTGAAATATGTCTGCAATTTACTTTCAAATGGTTTTGGGGAAAAAGTCATACACACACTATGTACACACATATATAGAAAGAGAGCAAAAACAAATATGACAAAATGTTAACAATTGTTAAGTCTAGGTAGAGGTACACAAGTATCCACTGCACTATTCTTTTGACTTTTCTGAGAGTTTGAACACTTCAGTAATAAAAAGTGGAGGAAGAAGCCAGACACTCAAAAGGGTCCTTTGATAATAGTTTACAACCCTTGGTATGAAGATGAAGAAAAGCTGGTGCAGTGGACAGAGCAATGGACAGAGCCAGAAGACCTGGGTTGTTTAAACCTTACTTTTGTTACTAATATAATGAGGGACGTTAAGATGTCATTTATCTTTCTGGGCCCTGTTTAACACATCAGTGAAAGGAGTGGGTTGGACTTAGTTTACACATCACTACCTCTTTTGAGTCTCACAAAATCCTGAGGTAGGTATAATTCTTCCTAGTAGGAGGAAATTAGGATTCAGAGATGATAGAAATAGAACTGGGCAGACCCTTGGACTAACTCCAGGTACAGTTAACCATGATGACACAGGAAACAGCCAAGCTTCCTTCTAGTTCCACAGTTCTGACTAAAATACTTCTAACACTGCCTGATCCTAAAGCTTACAACAAAAGAAAAATATTATAAAGGCAAGTGTTTATAGCACATACATAATATGTGTGGGAGCAAGTCAGGAAAAAAACAGGAAGAAAGGCTCTATAGTTAGAGTTGGGATTTTATCTCAACTCTAGAGATGATAATGTTAAAGAAGTTAGGTTTTGTATTCCAGTTTCTCTTTCCAGAAAGAAAATATTTCTGTCCATCATCTGTCCACGCATCCATCCATCTATCCTCTATCTGTGCCTAAAGGACATGAACTATTATAAACTAGAGGAGGATCTCCTGCATTGGCTCAGTCCTAACTCTAAAGGGATACTTTGGTCACTGCACTGAAGCATTGAAGAGGCATTAACCTTCACTTCTCCATCTCACTTCCTTCCACAGGAGCCCAGTGGGGCATCAGGGGTCTAAAATAGGGTTTCTAAGAAGCCGCTGGTCAGCCCCACAGGTGAGGAGAGTAAGTAGAGATCTCTTGGAGTTGGAAATATTGGTAAACACCAGTCTATGTTCCTATCTCTTCTTTATAAAGATGAACTAATAAATGTGAAAATGTTGTGAACTCTTTTTCTCATTAATAATCTAGATTTGACTGATATAAAGAAGGCATCAGTTTTAAACCACTACCAACCTTTGTGGCGTATATAAGGCTTTATCTGGTTCCAGACTTTGGTCAGCAGGCTGAGTTTAAGACGGTTATAAGGTGCGTTTGATACTAAATTTGCAAGGCACTGCAAAACACAAATGAGCAAACAGCCCAACAATATGACTAAGTCACAGCCTAGAAACAAAATTTTATAGCATTTAATTAAAGAATAAAAGTCTTTTACACTTATCTGAAAATCAGTCCTTTTTGTTTTTGTAATAACACTTGTATTCTCATTGGTACTAAAGATTAAGGAGTACTATCAATAAATTATTTATTTGGACTTACAGAGGTTGTAGATAAGATGAGAAGATCTTCTAAATAGGATCTCTTTAATAAAAATCACTACTTACTTATAACCATAAGTTACTTTGGGGCAGTATAAAGCATTATTCAAAATTAAAACAGAGAAATCCCCTCTAGAACCCACAAATAATTTGGTACATTTACCTTAATTATCTGAGTAAGGGTTTGTGAGGATGACTCTGCTACCAAAGCTAACAAAAGACATCTGTGCAACTCTCTAATGCTGGAAGCGATCATTACGGAGAAGGGAGTAAAAGCCCTTCTGTGGTCACTGGTATCTTCAGCAACAGAAAGAAACTGCTTTGAGCCTTCCAAGATGGCAGATAAAACTTGCAGAGCACAGGCACGTGTCTGAAATTTCAGAGTCACATTTGTTAGTTAAACAGGAGTTGGATCTCCTTCTTCTTTTATATATTCTTAACTTTCAGAGTAGTTAGAATCATTTTAAATGAAAGAATAAGGCAATGAGACTATCTAGTAGGTCCTAAAAATACCCATGAACTAGACTATGGGCAATCCACACACACCTAAAAAAAAACACCTTAACTCACACTTTTCTTAGGCCTTCCTGCAATAAGGAATAAACCTAAACTACATCATAGTACAACAACCTGAAATCTGAGCATAATGAGAACAATTTAAAGATTAGAGGCTTGGTTTATTTAAGCAGAAGGCCAACTGAAAGGATAGAACTAAGTAGCCTGTGGGGTAGAAATATGTACTCCCACAGAATCTGTTTGATAGCAGAGTTCCTGAGAACATTCTGCTTTGTATTTCACTCTGAAGCATCTGAGTGCTCAATGTTAATTAACTTAAATAGGATTAACAGGCACAATTAGTGATAAGACTTTTATTTATTTATTTATTTTTTACCGGGAGGTCCCGGGGATCGAACCGGGTCCCTCCATATGGGAGAGGGACGCCCAACCAGTTGAGCCACATCCGACCCCCTAATGTAGAGTGGGATCATAAACAAAAAAAAGATTTATACTTTGAAAACAAATTTGTAGTACAGTGGTATGTGTCTTCAGCACTAAGCATAATCACTTAAGTTAGAAAGGTGACAATATATTAAGTGTGTGTGTGTTATGTGTGAGTTCACAGCCAGCTAACCCAAGACAGCTTAGATTAGGTGCCGGCAAGCTTTTTTTTGGCAAGCTTTTCTGTAAAGGGCTGTACATATTTTACATTTTATACTTTGTGGGCCACAGAGACTGTCTCAACCACTCAACTCTGCTGTGTTAGCACAAAGGCAGCCGTAGACAATATGTAATGGAATGAATGTGGCTGGGTTCCAATAAGACTTTACTTATGCATAATGAAATTTGAATTTCATATAATTGTTACGTCACAAACTATTATTTTGATTTTTAAAAACCATTTAAAAGTGTAAAAACCATTCTTAGCTCCTGGATCACTGAAAAACAGGTAGTAGACCAGATTTGGCCCACAGGCCATAGCTCGCCAACCAGATTAGCTAGATGGCTGGTGTTAGGAAAATCACAGACACCTATTAAGTGTCTATCACCCAGACCTCATCTCGCCCTACTTTCCTTCTCCGGGAAAGTCACAAATACACCCTAAGAGGCCATCCTCTAGCCTTCCCTACGGCCACCTCCTTTTCTATTGTGTGCCATTCTATGTTGAGTCTAATGAAAAGGCCCCGCCAGACCTTAAACGCAAAACCACACCCCAGATGTTTTTCAGAACAGGAATTCTCAGTGGCAGAGTCCCCTCCCCTCAGCCCCAGATGGATAAAAGCCACCCTCAAACCATATGGATTGGCCTCTCTTCTCCAGAGCAAAGTGGGGCATGTGGAGCAGTTTTCAGCCACCCCAGGAGACCTTCAGCCACTCCTGGAGACCGGCCGTGATGGGACTTCTTCCCCTGCTCTTTTGGACACTTTGTGCTAAGTAAGTGACAAAGAGATGTGCCCTTTCTGGACTCTATTCTGTACAATAAAGAGATCATTTGCTGAAAGTTTCTGTTTGCCCTGAACTGCATTCCTATGGCTGTAGCAACTCCTTTTATAGCTGTTCTGAACTCAAAAAGGTCGGACGTTATGCTAAACCTCCATTTCTTTACAAGGCAATTAAAAAAACCACAATCCCAACAGCTCACAAGCCAAATAAAATTAAAGATCAAGTTGTGGAAAGAAATTAACTGATGGGAAAAAGCACTCATGACTATCACAGATGAAAAACAAAAGGAATGCTGGTGAAATTGGTTATTTTTCCTCACTGAGGTATAAAAGCTATATAGAAATTTTATACTATAACAAATTATACTTTTCATAGTCCTAATTTACTTTCCTTTAAACCCTGTTCAATATATCTGTTATAAAAATATTTACATGATACTGAATCTTGTTCAAATTCTGTTCCATTTATTCTTTTCCCCCATTTTTTTTTTTAAACTTTATTTTAAAAGACATTTTAGATTAGAGAAAAGTTACATAAAAAATGTAGGGATTCCCATATATCCCATCCCATCCCCTCCCCCTCTCACATTGTCCCCTATTAACCCCATTGATTTTTTTTTTTTAAAGATTTATTTATTCATTCATCGCCCCCCTGCTGCCTGTGCTCGCTGGGTCAGCCAACCACGCCGTGAGGGGGGGCCAGCCCCCACCAGGAGGCCCCGGGAACCGAACCCGGGGCCTCCCATATGGCAAACGGGAGCCCCACTGATTGAGCCACAGCCGCTTCCCCCCATTGATTTTTATATCAATATTTAATATACTATTTACCAGTTCTAATCAGCCTTTTCAGCAGAAGTTACTGATGTGCAAGCAAGCTATAATAGGTACAGCTCTCCAGAAAGCTCACTTTATTGATGAAGTTTTCATTGTCTGAAGAGTTACAATGGTAGATGAAAAACTTTTCAATCTCCTAAATCAAGATCAGTGTGCTCAGCTTCACTAGTGTGTAGTTTCACCTTCCTGGACATGAAGGTTTGTTCAAAGCCAACGAAACAGGAAAGTACTAATCCTGTTTTGCCTTAGGAAAGTGGCAGAAATGTTTGCTGAGGTAACTCAGTCAGTCCTTTGTTCCTTTTTACTGTATGCTTGGTCTCAGATGTCTCCTGTCAGGATGATGTTTTGAAGAAGTCAGTGCTGAGCTTTTAATGCAGGGCTCCTGGCTGTCCTCCTCTAAGTACTGATGATTCTTCACAGGCTTCAGGATTCATTTATTGGTTCCCACTCCCAAAGGTGGTTGTCTTTTAGCTGAAGGCATGTTACATTGTGTCAGGGCCCTTTCGATTTGGAGACATCCAAGCAAAGGGCATCTGTTTTGAGTTCTTGGTTGGCCATATAACAGAAAACCTGATAACTTATCATTCCTTGACAGTTAAGAATTCCAACCTTTTCATTCTCTTTTCTAGCTATGTTTTCTGTAATCTAGATTTTGATTTGTTTCCACATTTCATAGCTTTACAAAAGAGAAATAATCATGGAATTTGAAAATCGGGATAAAAATTCCCAAGGTACCAAGGGAAAGGTTTGCCCTACAGTTTGTTCCTCAGACCAAGTCTTGATGATATATCTCTATAATCTACCTTTATAACACCTGAGGAAACCATCTAGAAGAAATTCATAAATTTACCATCTGTTATTTTGATTGCTAATTTGCTCTATGGCCCCATGGAGACATATGTGTTTTCTAAAGCAAATGTCCAACATGTAAACACATCACAAAAGTACCACCATACTGCCAAATCCTAAAGGAAATTTTTAAATTTTCTCCTTCCCAATGATCCATTCTAGCATCTTATATTGCAATTTCCTGAAAGTAATCTATTGTTGGTGTTATGACAGAAAGTGTTTAATTACCTTTCCTTCTGTCCATTTCTCTTTGAAAAATGTCTCAGAATACTAATAAAAATTGTGCTTCCAGTTGAATCTATCATAGGTCATATCACAGCCTGCCATGAACTCAAAAGTATCATCAGTGAGCACTCCGATGACAAGATATACTATTGTTTTCTTGTTATATTTAATCCTGGCTACAAAAAGCTTTAGCCACCCAACTCTACACTCACAAAGAGCATCTGAGATGACCACTCAGTCTTTAGATATGGACACCACCTAATAATCTAATGCTGATAATCCAGAATGCTGTTCCATTCCAGTGATATGAACTAGTGACTTTAAAGACATTCTAGCATGTGTCTTGGTGCGCAATTAATTACACTAAGGACAGACTGCAAAAGTGTGCTCCAAACCATGTTGTGGACAATAATCACCATACTTATTTATACTCTTCTAACCTAATATCTGGTAAAAATCTGGTGAGTAAAATCATTTCACTTGCCATTAAATGGAATTAACTGATTGGTTTAAATCACTTCTTTAATCTTTTTTTTTTTATCCTCTTTAAGAATGCCTAGTTTTTCCATTTTTCCAGAACCTTCATGTGGCTTTTGTACTGGACTATGACACCTCCAGAAGGAAGTTCTGAATTTTTTCTTTCTCATAACATTTCTTGCTTTTACCAAAGTTAAATAACAAGAATATATCTAAAAGGTACCTAAGTTAAAGAGGTGGAAAGGACCACCTTGTGGGATGTAAAATTTCTCATGGCACTTTGTAAGTCAAACACAAATAATTAAAGAATATATGAAAATTATTTTAACCCAGTTTCATCAGATATGACCTCATAACCTCTCTGCATTCCTATCTCAAATCTATGTCACTCACATTGCCTTGGTCTGGGCAGGTGTGGTGCAAGTGGCTAACCTGGGCTGCTACTTACCACACAGCACCATCTCCTTGGCCACTGTTGACAGCTCTCCCCAGCTGGAGTCTTCCAATGTAGATATTTTCAACCTTTACAGTAGTTTTCCTTTCAATGACTAGAATGGCTTTTTTATTGATTTATTTACCACCATTCATTTTCCATTTTTCTCCCAGGTTCTCATTCCATACTGATTCAGTCTACCTGAAAAATTTCTGCTGGTTTAACTACTTAGGATATAGATTTTCCCATCATAGCTCAGCATCTGAAATACCTTACAAGGCATTTTTGTGTATAACTGGGGCTAACAGTTTTCTTCACCCTGTAAAAGCTTTCGAAGGGTCATCTATAAGTTTCTTAAAGAGTAATCAGTTATTCAAGGAGATGATTGTAGGGAGCCCCAATGTACTGTGGAGTGTTACCCTACCCCACCCTTTTTTCAAAGGGAAAACCTTAAAAGCAGGAGAAGATTAATATTATTGCCCTAGTTAAAACTTATTTGGGGGACAGATGTGGCTTAAATGGTTGGGCGTCCGTCTCCCATGTGGAAGGACCTGGGTTCGATCCCCAGGACCTCCCGGTAAAAAAAAAAAAAAAACTTATTCACTTTGAGAGGGCAAATGGTTACCTGAAGACTCCCAGATGCCATTCAGCATGACTTTTTAATGTTTGCTATTATAAAAGAAACCTAAATAGCAGACTATTTCCCTTACTTGATTAAGAGCCTAACATCCAGAGAGAAGCTGACATATCCAAGAAGAAGTAAATATTTTACTAGCCACGAATATCTTGCTGGAGCTATTTATAACTGCCAAACCATTTTTTCTTCTCTTTTAAAAATTAACTTTCTCTTATTAAAATATGTAAATATTTATTACAAGTGATTTGAAACATATAGAAAGCTGAAAGAAAAAAAACCAAAGGAGTGACACACTGTATATACAATTCTATATCCTGTTTTCACAAAACACTGTAAGGCTTCCAATCCCTCATAACTATTATGTACCATAATATGCCATTCAGTTATTTAAGTCATTTCTCACATTTTTTTTCTATTGGAAAAAAACACCACAATCAACATTTTCATAAAAGGAAGAGAAGCACAGCTGCATCAGTGACACACTGACAAGGTTATAAGTCAGTGTGTTCAAGTGTCAAGTAAGCTTTGGGGCAGAAGGCTACCTCAAAGTGATTTTTGGAATGTTTCACATAAACCCATTTCCTATCTTCCTGTCTGTCCAGTGGTTCTCAAGTCAGGACCTGAGTCAGAATTAATAAGAGCTGTGTTCAGGTAAGATCAGATAGAGCAGAGAGAACAAGGAAAAAATGTTTCCTTTCCATTATAAAGCTTAGAACTTAAAAATGCTCTTACCTTTGGAGAAGGATCTTTCAATGTGAGAGTCATCAAGGACACAGACTGTGGGCTTCCAAGCTCAGGTGTATCAGGAACAAAGGCAGACCAGTAGCCATAAAGAACTTTTTTTTCTATAGATTTTATAGTAGAAAGAAAACAAGCTAATGCTCCTTGGCGAACTTTGGCTTGGTAAGACCTTCAATACCCGAGAGAAGGAAGGAAAAAAGTCTTTAATAAGTTTTTTAAAAATGCCAACATAAAATGCCACTTATTCCAGTCAATTCATATGATACATTGGGAAATTAAACATCTGAATAAATATTAAAAAATTTTTTTTCAAACACGATCAAAACATGTTAAAACAATTTGCTTATAACTCAATAAGGCCAAGCATCAAAAACACAAGTAGATAGAGAGTAGAGGTCAACATTTTGATGTTAGGAAACTAGCGTCAGATATGCAACACTGCAGAGCATCCATCCACCCATTCAACTATCCATTCACCAAGTAGGTACTGAGTGCCTTACGGATGTGCCAGGCACTGTGTGGAGGCTAGCAGACATAAACAGAGCCCCTGTCCTTGTCAAGCTGATTAGTGGCAGAGATGAACCATTAAAGAGGTAACCAGAGCACCTTATGATCATGCTAAGGTGGAGGTAAGAAAGGGTGGCTTAAGAGGGGTGCATAAGCCAGCAAGAGGGGTTAGAACAGGCTTCTCAGAGGTAATTGCTGAGCCCATACTGAATATGAGGAGTGGTTAACAAGGCAAAAAACCTAAGGAAAGGATATTCCTGGCATAGAAATAACATGTACAAGGGCAGATTAAGAGAGCAAGGCATGTTCAGAGTAATGCAAAGCCCACAGACATGAATCTGAGTCTTCAAGTCAAATCAGATGCTGTAGTCAGGTTTTTAAGCAGTTATGAACTTAAATGTAATTTAGACTATAAACTATAAAAATATTACAAAAAACTACTACCTCATTTTACTCTGCATGCCTCCTTCAGCATCAGAATAGTCTGATTCACTACTGCTGACCCTTTTCCAACTGGAAGAACTGAAGGATGAGGACACTTGAGCTTTTCTAGCAGCTCCACTTCCATCTACTGGCAGACTCTGGGCACCCAAGGAGGAGGAACCCTGGGTGCTCCCTTCATGTAGGTTCACTCTGCTGGAGCCAGTGACTGGGGCTACTTCCATTTCACCATTGGATTCTTCCTCCTCCTCCTCTCCATGCTGGACTTTCTTTGGTTTTACTTTTGATTTTTTCTTTTTATTCTGATTTTCGGAACAAATGAAAACATACATATGATAGCTATTTCAAAACAGCCTTTAACCACATCACTGGTACTTCCTCAGTAGATAAATACTGAATATGTCCCTAATGTGTAGTTGGAAGAAAGAGGAAAGGAGAAAAGAAAATGGTACTTAGTTAATACCCTCTGTGTGAGGCACTATGCTAAGTGCTTACACACACCCTACTGGACTATAAGAAACAAGGTATGAAATACATGTGACAGAGCAAAACATGTGGTGTGGATTTAAATTCTACCTCTGTGACTGTGAGCAAATCCTTTAACCTCTCAGAGCTTTACCCTCCTCATCTGTAAGCACAAAGCTAGTACCACCTACCTTGCACAGTTGTTGTGAAAGCACTCAGCCTTTCTCAACGGAGTTTCCACAAGAGAATTAAGGCCTATAGAAAATGATTTGAGTGACTATTGTCTCAGTTCTCCCAAATAAGATACATAGCTAGTATCATTCTATATGCAGGAGACACATTAACCCATTTACATACAATGTGTATTTAGGGCATTGGGGCTTTATAGATGAAGAAATTAAGTAAAAGCCAGTTTTTCCCTTTCTCCTAGTTCCTTCTTTCTAACATCCACCTATCTTTGGAATCTGTGTTCTTCCTCAGTCCCGAAGTCCCTGGCCTTGGGGAAGGAAGGTCCTTATCACTTCTGCCTGGGATTACTTAATGGAGCTCCAGACTCATATTTTTTCACTTGCTACCAGAGTGATTTTTCTAAAATGAAAATCTGATCATATCATTTCCCTATATAAGATTCTTTAATACATATACACCACCTATAAGCTAAAAACCCATGGTTTACTAAACAAGGCCCTTATGAGTGGGCCTCTGACCCACCCTTTCCCTCCATGCAACTCTAGCCCTAGTGGTTAACAAATAGACTATGAACACTCTCATTCTCTGTTTGTGTACCTTCTGTTCCCGTGGAATGAAACTCTTCCTTCCTTGTCTATACTGCTAACTACTAATCGCTCTTGAATCTCAGTTTAGATATCACATCTTTTTAAAAGCTTCCACTTACTCCTTCATTTGGATTGGGTACCTTGAATGTGTTCCCAGAGTACCCTGCGAATACTCCGATGAAAGAAATCATGATAGTGCATTGTAATTGTTTACTTATCCATCTCTCCCCTCTGCCCACCCCCAAACTTAAGGCCTAGCACAATGTGTTGCACATAGCAGACATTGGTAAATGTTGTATATATGACTAAGTAAATGAACGTCTAATTACAAGCATTTTTTATCAGGTATTATATTTTTGGATGTGATACAGTGGCTATAAAGTTCTCTAACAGAAACAGGAGGGAGTTGGCAGCTATCTAGAAATGTTGGGAAATTTGATGAATGTAGGAATTGTGGAGATAGTGAGCTGAGTGATAGGTAGGGGTCTAAAGATCTAGAGAGGGATTGGCAAATTACAACCTGAAGGTCAAATCCAGCCCATCTCCTATTTCTAGAAATAAAGTTTTATTGGAACAGAGCTATATCCATTTGTTTACATATTGTCTATGGCTGCTTTTGCACTACAATGACATAGTTGATAGCTGCAACAGAGACCTAAAATATTTACGACCTGGTCCTTTACTTTTAAAAGGTTTGCCAACCCCTGGTCTTAAGCAATTCTGAGATGAGGATGCTTAGCTTCAGGTATACTGGTGAATGCACATTTTTGGTTGTTACATTGCCTAGACCTTTCAGAAGTATAAGAGTCTTTAATTGCTATTTTCAGTAATCTGATAAATTTAAATTTACTATGCTGGGGTCGGATGTGGCTCAACTGGTTGGGCGTCCGTCTCCCATACGGAGGGACCCGGGTTCGATCCCCGGGACCTCCTGGTGAAAAAAATAAAAATAAAAAAAAAATAAATAAATTAAAAAAAAAAAAATTTACTAAGCTAAAAACACTAAATTGAAATGCAAATCATAGAAGACAGATACGGCAAGAAACGAAAAGCAATCTACAACTTTAAATATAAATGGCCATAAATGTACCACAGTTGGTCGAGAAGTGCTGGATTCTGATTGCTGTGGTTTGGCAGGTGGTCGCCCATCGTACTGAGGAAGTGGAGTTGGATATAACACCGTGGGCATCTCTATGTTTAGTCCGGGGAGGCCATGAAACATGGATTTCTAATAATGACGATGAAGGAAAAACACATGTAATACAAAAAAACATAAATCATAAAACAGAATTATTTACCATGTTCTGGATCATTTACACAAATGGATTAATGTTTAGAAGCTTATTAAAGAAATAAAAATGGGACAGAAAATAGATCTCTTGAAGAATTAGGACTTAAGAGATCTCAATCTCATTTAGCTTCCAGCAAGGTTTGGCCAGATCAAGTTAGGTGTGATTTTAATTTATTTATTTACTTATTATTTTTACTTGTTAATTAAAAAAATTTATCCAATCATTTAATCCAATTATTTTATCTATCTTTCTATATATTTTTATCAATCTATCATTTTATTTCTCTTATCTAGCTCTGCATCTAGCTATTTATTTATTTGGGAGTGGGGAATAAGGCACAGGGCAAGAATTAAAATACTGGTTTTTATTCAAGATAAAATTAGATTAGTGTGCATGGCTTAGACCACACATCTCTTCATAGATGAACTGAAGGTGGCTGGGTCCCCGGAGAGCCAGACTTGACTTTCCCACTGGCTGGCAAGCTCAGAAGCTAAAGGATGGCAGCCCATGGGAGCAGGTGTAGCTCAGTGGTTGAGTGTCTGCCTCCCACGTACAAAGTCCTGGGTTCAATCCACAGTACTGCCTTAAAAAAAAAAAAAAAAAGATAGCAGCCTGCTGTCACATGTTGGCCTGCCTGCTACCTGGAGAAGAAAGCCAAGGAGAAGCCTGGTTCTTCTTTCAAGTACACACAGGTACAAGCAGGCTCAAGATAATCTGTGATTAAGTTAACTAACCTATGGATTACACCTCAAAACCTATTCCTTTCCCAAATTAAGATTTATAGATAAAATTTTAAAATTTTGATACATTTGCTAACTTGAATTTTATTGTTTTTTTTTAAAAGTATGCTTAAATGTGAACATTTTATTTTTCTCTCTTAAAATGTAATAATTTAGGGCTAGCCTTAAACAGAATGAAAACAGGGTCTCAAACTTGTGCACCAATGTTCATAGCAGCATTATTCACAATTGCCAAAAGGTGGAAACAACCCAAGTGTCCATCAACAAATGAACAGATAAACAAAATGTGGTACATACATACAATGGGACATTATTCAGGTGTAAGAAAGAATGAAGTTATGAAACCTGCTGCAACATGGATGAACTTTGAAAACATGCCAAGTGTTATAAGCATGGCACATAAGGAAACAATTGTATGGTAACACTTATAAGAGATGACTAGGAATAACAAATTCACAATGATAGAAAGCAGATAACAATCTACATACCTCCAGCATCATTTCCCCCTTCTCATCCCACATTCCATCTCCCACCAACCATATCATACCACCAACCATATCATAGTCCAACTCCCTAAGTCTATTCATTGTATTTAGTTCCTATCAGTGAGACCACACAATATACATCCTTTTGTGTGTCTGGCTTATTTCACTCAATATAATACCCTCAAGGTTCCTCCATGTTGTCATGTGTTTTCCCAATTGATTTCTTACAGTTGAATAATATTCCATCATATGAATATACATCTTGTTCATCCATTCATTGGTTGACGGGCACTTAGGTTGTTTCCATCTTTTAGCGACTGTGAATAATGCCGCAATAAACATTGGTGTGCAAACATTATTATCTGTTTGCGTCCTTGCTTTCAGTTCTTCTGAATATATTCCTCATAGTGGGATTGCCAGATCATAATGCAGTTCTATATTTAGTTTCCTGAAGAACCGCCAAATCATCTTCCACAGACACTGCACCATTTTACACTCTCACCAACAGTGAAGAAATGTTCTTATTTCTCCATATCCTCTCCAGCACTTATAATAGTTTTCTGTTTTTTTTTTTAATAATGGCCATTCTGTATGGTATGAGATAATATCTCATTGTAGTTTTGATCTGCATTTCCCTAATAGGCAGTGATACTGAACAACTTTTCATGTGTCTTTCGGCCTTTTTGTACTTCCACTTCAGAAAAATGTCTATTCAATACTTTTGTCCATTATTTAATTGGGTTGCTTGTCGTTTTGTCATCACATTGTGTGATACCTTTATATAACAAGGACATCAATCCCTTACCAGATAAGTGGTTTCTGAAGATTTTTTCCCATTGAGTTGGCTGTCTTTTCACCTTCTTAACAAAATCATTTGAAATACAGGAGTGTTTAATTTTGAGGTAGTCCCATTTATCTATTTTTGCTTTTGTTGCTTGCACATTAGGTGTAAAGTCCAAGAAACCACCACCAACCATAAGACGTTGAAGATGTTTCCCTACATTTTCTTCTAGGAGTTTTTATATTTAGGTCCTTGATCCATTTTGAATTAATTTTTGTACAAGGTGTGAGATAAGGGCCCTCTTTCTTTCAGATATGGATATCCAGTTTTCCAAGCACCAGTTTTTGAACAGGCTGTTCTGACCCAACTGAGTGGGTTTGACAGCCTTGTCAAAAATCACTTGACCATAGATGTGAGGGTCTATTTCCAGATTCTCAATTTGATTCCATTGGTCAGTCTGTCTATCTTTATGCCAGTACCACACTGTTTTTACCACTGTAGCTAGATAATATGCTTTAAAGTCTGGAAGTGAGAGTCCTCCAACTTCATGCTTCTTTTTAGAGAGATTTTTGGTCATTCAGGGACCCTACCCTTCCAGATAAATTTGATAATTGGCTTTTTCAGTTCTACAAAGAAGGATACTGGAATTTTTATTTGGATTGCATTAAATCTGTAGATAGTTTGGGTAGAATTGACATCTTAATGATATTCAGTCTACCAACCCATGAACACGGAATATCCTTCCATTTATTTAGATCATCTTTGGTTTCTTTTAGCCATGTTTTCTAGTTTTCAGAATACCAGATCCTTCATATTGTTGGTTAAATTTATTCCTAAATATTTGATCCTTTTAGTCACTATTGTAAACGGAATTTTTTTCTGACTTCCTCCTCAGATTGCTGACTAGTAGTGTATAGAAAGGCTACTGATTTTTGCATATTAATCTTGTATATTGCCACTTTGCTGAAATCATCTATAAGTTCTAATAGTTTTGTTGTGGATTTTTCAAGACTTTCTAGGTATAGGATATCATCAGTGAATGGCGAAAGTTTTACCTCCTCCTTTCCTATTTGGGTGGTGGGAGATGGAATGTGGGATGAGACGGGGGAGACAATGCTGGATGTATGTAGAATGTTTAATAAGGTCAAATGTAAATATGTAGTAATGGATGGACTTGATGGTAACATATTATAATGAGTGTAACAAACTGTTGATTTATGGATGTGATTGTGACTAAAACAAGTAGTCTAGGGAGGTTGATGCTGGTTGGGGGACAGCTGGAGGATAATATAGGGAGTGTGTAACAATGATTCTGGTGGTAGATAAGGATTGTGGTTAATAGTGTAAATGCAGGAATGTTCTGCTACAGGGTGTTAAGATGTGGTAATACATGGGATGAATATAACAAATGTAATTTATAGACTATAGGTAACAACAACATTGTAATGTTTTTGCAGCAAGAGCAAAGTTGGTACTATATTAATGTTAAAGGTGAAAAAAAAGAACATGGGGTTTGCTTTTGTGAGATATGAATAGGATTAAGTGTTTTTTTCTATTCTTCATTTTTTTTATTAATAAGGAGATCTTGAGTATGTCATTTGACTAATTTTGTTCATCTGTGTATCTTTCTGAACACTGGAGGAACAAATGAGTTAGTAGTTGGAATTAGATGAGATAAAAGCACCTGGACAGAACTTTTGGGGAGTAATCCTTCCATGACTTGTTCAGCTGCCTTTTTCTGTTATCTTATTTTTTTGAATTTGAAATAAAGTTTGGGGGAAAAAAAATAAGAAAGGAGATTAAGAGATTATGGGGAGAGAGAATAGAGGGAGGGGGAAAAATAAAAAAAATAAAAAGAAAGAAGGCTGGGCTGAGGGTGATAAAAGGCTTTAAAAAGGAAAGACACTAAGCCGTAACAAGGACTCGGGGTTTAAATAAGCAATGCCTTACCTTTAGCACAGCTAGAAGGGCTCCAAGTTCATCAGTCTGTGTCAGCTTCATCTTCCCACCATTAAGAAGTGACTGTATACCTTTTAATGCATTTTGTAACAGCTAGAGGCAAAGAGGAGACCAAATTAGAAGGTAGAATAAAATTTGATTGTCCAGTTATCAACTTTCTAGTACTATTTAGGATGGAGAAGAAAAAGTCTTTAGATGAAAAAACCTTTAGATAGGAAAAAAAGAAAAAAGAGAGGGAAGCGGCTGTGGCTCAATCAGTGGGGCTCCCGTTTACCATATGGGAGGCCCCGGGTTCGGTTCCCGGGGCCTCCTGGTGAAGGCAAGCCCGCCCGCATGGCGTGGTTGGCTGACCCAGCGAGCGCAAGCAGCAAGGGGGGGATAAATGAATAAATAAATAAAAATCTTTTAAAAAAAAAAAAAAAAAAAAAAAGAAAAAAGAGAGAGAGAGAGAGACGAAAATCTCTTCTAGACAAGTGCTCTTATTGTAACTAAATCAGCACGTACAAACGGTGAGCAAGAAAAAAAAAGGAGAGATGCTTAGTAGAAAGAATGTGGCAAGGAATGAAAACGACACAGAGGTAGGAATAGCAATCAGGGAAGCTCTATAACAGGGCAACCTCGTCAGCTCTTAAAGGCAAAGGAACGTACGTGGGAGCAGACAACAGATGGTAAGAACCAGGTTTCTGGAGAGCAATTCTGATCTAGATTGATTTCTTGACTCATTTATCTTGTTTATAGGACTCTGCCCTTAAGAAATCCTTCCCATATGCATGTGGGGAGGATATGAACCATAATCTTGTTTGAAATAGCAGGAAAAATGAAAAAGAAAACTTTAATTTCTGTCAGTTATGATGATTATGACAATGGGCACAGCAAGCTAACACTTTGCTAATGTGAAACTTAACCATAACTCTTGCAGGCACTTTGCCAAGCACTTTAAATGACTTATTTCATATACTCCTCATAAGAACCTTACCATGCAGTTATTTTATTAATCCCATTTCAGAGATGAGAAACAAGGAGGCTCTGAGAAGTTAAGTAACTTGCTATACTTAATTCTACTAAGGTTTCCAAGCTATAGGAGCTAGAAAGTATAAGGTACATCAATAGGTACTGAAAAGATGTCCAAGAGATAGTTAGTTTAAAAAAAAAAAAAAAAAAAAAAAGAGCAAGTTAAAAAATAGTATTTACTATAATTTCATTAAAAAATTATAAATAGCCAGACACAAAAGGACAAATACTGTATGAATGCGTTACTATGAACCAAATATATTGTGTAATATGTTGTTTGATTAAAAAAAAAAGAATCTATATGTATCAATTACATTTAATTGAGATGTAAAAAAAAAAAAAAAAAAAATTATAGAAAAAAATCTGGGGGAATACAGAACAAATTGTTTCCAGGTTATATCTGAGCAGAGGACTGTAACGAACTTTCACTATGTTAGACTGTATGTTTGATATTTGTCACTTTGGATTAAATAAATGAACAAACTGCCATATTTTCATCTTTTTTTTTTTTTAAGGAGGTACTGGGGATTGAACCTGGGACCTCGAAGCAGGTGCTCAAGCACTGAGCTATACCCACTCTCCATCAAAAATTTTTTTAAGAAATAAAATATTGTAGGATTTGTGGAAGTCCACTCCCTTCCCTTCCCTCTTATAGGCAGTTGCTGGCCTGAAATTGTATTGCTTTTACAGTCAGAAGGGAAAGAAAATAAAGATATATATTTTATTAACCTAGAATTGAAAAACAAAGCAAGCAAGCAAAACAAACAAACAAAAAAACCCAAAATACCCAAAGAGATAAAATAACAAAAAACAGTTTGTTGTGATTTAAGCCCAAAATGTATTATTTCAGTATTTTGGGGTATAAACATTCCACTTATGCCTACAATTCTAGACAAAGCTAATACAACAATCAAATTAAGCTCTTTAGTAATAGCTTCTGTTCCGCTGCTTCCAGGCATATCTGTAACATTCACAGGATCAATGATATTCCTACCTACCATGCAAAATGTGATATCATCCATCTCAGGCGATTTTGGAGACTGTAAAGTGGTCAAGAAAGCTTGGAAGCAGATATTTTGGTAGGGCTCATCCAAGTATGGTTGTCCTGGCACACTAAAATACAGAGTAAACAACTCAAATTTGGTCTCCTTTGAAATGGACTTACAAAATAATAAGAATTAAAATAGTAGTATTGCAGATTAATTGAGAAGGAATAGACCCCTGAATGCACCTGTATTACAGGAAGTTGTGCACTGTGGTTAATTAATTACTGCTATGGACAGGCACAGGCTGGAATGCATATGAAGAAGGAAGAATGGTTTCCATAGGGAAAGGTTACTGAAGTTTGTAGTGAAAGAATTAAGGAGAAGGAGAAATCTTTTTCAATTTTGCTTTTTCAGTTCAAAAAGGGAAATAATGCAGATAGGTCCGATCAAGCTAGAATTGAATAGCTGAATCTGCCTTCCTAACTACTGGACAACACTTGGCTTTCTGTAGGAACAAGTTATCATAAATCAGTTCAAGTCTGTGCTGTTCATTTTCTATTGCATGAATCTAAAACTAGGCACCTGGGAATGATTCCGTTTTCATAAAGAAAATTGGTCTTGACAGATAAATCACAACAGAGCTTAAATTCATATGAATATATCCTTCTAGATGACTTAATATGGTTAGAATTTATACCAATAGAAAACAAAACGTTGACATATTGCAATCATATATCACGTTTGCCATACTTTAGGGATAAGGTCCTGGTCTATTTTTTCTTTCAGTTCTTTATAAGCTTTCTTTAAAAACAATACTGCAGGGGATTATTGGTGGGGGGTGTCTGGGAGGGGGGTTTAATGGGAATTAGTTCATCCTAATATACCTGAAAGATATACAAAATCATTCAAAAGATCAAAAGATGGGGCATGGTCACGATGGGTAAAATCACACAATAAATGAGGGAATCTGCATTCCTAGCCTGGAGAGCTCTGCCACAGTCTCCAAGGGAGCAGCAATAGTCCTCTGAGTGCAGGGACAGTGTCTGTCAAAAGAGGATGACCCACTGATGTGTTCTTTTTATTGATGACTACCCTTGTGAGTCTTTGCTCTTGTAACTGAGACTTAGCCTGCAGTTGTGGGGTGCCTAAGGGTTGCCACCTGAGAGCCTCCTTGTTGCTCAAATGTGGCCTCTCTCTAAGCCAAACTCAGCATATGATTGCATTACCTTCCCCCCAACGTGGGACATGACTCCCGGGGGTGAGCCTCCCTGGCAACGAGGGATTAATACCAAGTGCCAACTGGCAACACAACTGGAAAAAGACCTTGAATAAAAGGGGGAAAAGGTAAAGACAAATGAGTTCAAGTGGCTAAGAGACTTCAAAGAGAGTCGGGAGGTCATCCCAGAGGTAACTCTTATGCACACCTCAGTAGGAGCTCATAGAACATCTAAGTGCCTATCACCCCACACAGAGGGGCTCCTGAGAGCTCTGGAGACACCCAGGTCCTATATAAGGGGGGATAGCCCCAGAGACTGATGCCTTATCAGTGGGCTCTATTTTGGAATCTGTGCTCCTGAGAGTGACAGAATTGGACTCAAATAAGTCCTCCCTGCACATGGTTCATCAGTCCCTTCTATTCAAACCTATATGTGATGCTGGAGTTTTTAGGTATACTTCCAGAGACTGGAGCCTCTGGCCTACCTATGTGCCAGGTGTGCGTGGAATCTCGGTGGAGCTGCAACTCCTACCCTACAGCTCAATGGACTCATCCAAGTCACCT